>JALPQI010021588.1:0-21622 GCA_025490895.1 Thaumatotibia leucotreta
AATTTGACGTTTCAAATCAAAAGGCAGTTTGTTTGCAGTCCTAGGTGTTAAATAAATACATCAAATCTCTTCTTATCATCTTAGCACATGTCACCGGATACATAGTACATCCGGGCTTAATTTAAAATAAGTAACATCAACATTCCGTAGCAAGTTTGAGAAAAATTGTTTACCTCAAAATAATTTAAATATGACGCCTTACATTTCATATTTCTCTATGCCATTAGCTATTTTATGAACGCAAAACCTTTCAAGTATTATAGAATACATTACTTTTTATACAATGTTACAGTTAAATTGATACAAGAACTGCTACAATCTGTTGACAATGAATGATAGTGCACGTTAATATTATAATTACTTGCATTATTGAATAAAGTTGTGTCAATCAGCATGTTATCATCACACTTACCGATATTAACCTTACCTTCTGTATTTCAAGAGCTTCAGCGCTCGAGTGACGGGTCGAAGGAGGGCAGCCTATATCGGAAATATTTCCCATACAACATGACGAATGATGGCATTGCTGCCGAGTTAGAAAGGGACGTGTATAAATGTGCCGATAGTGAGGTTATTTGAAAGTGTGATGAAGTCTCGAAACGTGGCCTAGCTACTGTGATATGTACATACATTAATAAGGCTGCAATATAAAGTTACACAACGTACTTACTATGAAACGCAAGGACTACTTATACTCCATTTCAAATACTATGGCCCGATGCCACTGCAAAGTTTTATGTGGCATCGGGCCATGTTATTTGAAATGGAATACTCCATTAAACCTACCTACTTTAATGAGGTTACGTCACACGTGGCTGCAATATATTATACATACATTTCTATTGAATTTCTTGACTTGTTGAAGTGATTGCTTAATAAATTGTAATAACAGGATAGTGTAATACCGGTTTCCAGTGCTGCTTTGTATGCAGTTAAAAGAAAGTAATGATAGTTAAATGCATTCATTGGTCAAAAGATCGAAACTAATCTGTTGAATGCTTATTTACAAAAATATACTCCGAATAATAGGAAAAGCGAGTACCTTTTTAACCAAGAATTTAGAAACTATAAGACATTATACAGCTTAAATAAGAAGTTTGATATGGTCGATATTTGTGAATTTTGATATTGATTTGTTATTTAAAAATTAGATGTTTTTAAAATAATTACAAGTGTTCTTCAAATCTAAGTAAAAACATTAAATTTTCTCAAAAATACAATATGTATAATTATAATATACTTATAGATCCATTGTTGATTTTTATTTATTTTAAAAAGTCTTCAAGCAAAATCGTAGGTAGTTTAAATTGACATTGTTTTGTTTTTTTTTTTAATCCTGTACAATATAAAATGCTGATAAATATTATCCAAGTCAACTGCAAAACTCGTTCGGAGATAGGTGACAAGTACGATGGTTAAAATGTAGATGAATCATCGGGTCTCCATTGGTTCCCATAAAGTTTGAAGTTCGATTTTTGGAGCGAATAACGTTGTAGGTCCGAATTTTTTTTAGTCATATTGTCATAAGTCATAAAAATGTATGTTATAAATCGGTGGTCAGTTTTATGTAGGTCATAATTATTGTTAGTCATAAAAGTCGATGCCCATAACTTTTAAAATCCATACAGCATCATTTCCAGAATGTTAAAAGCAATAATCTTCCTTATTATAACTGTTACAACGTCTATATTACCTAATAAATTTAGTATGTAAACTTGGTAATAAACTTAGTTAGTAAGTAAATAGTAAGAGATTATTTTAAAAGTCGGTCGTGGCGCTTCGCCGGCCGCTGCCGCGGCACGCTCGCTTCGCTCGCTCGGCTCGCGCGCTGTAAGGTCACAGTTCAACCTAACACTCCTCCTCGCTTCGCTCGTCGTCGTACCTACACTGACCTGCCTTAGAGTCGAGTAGGTAAGGAAGTTTCCTAAGTTGCATCATAGTCCATAAATTTCTTAAATTAAGGAGAGTTATAGTTCGTATATTCAATTTTTTGGATGAAATTCGGTTAGTTATTAAAACAATATGATATGAGTAAGAACCATTAGTAGGTTCAAATGTATGACTTAAAATATTTCTAAAAAATGATAGACCTTTGAATGTTATAGTCAGCAATTTTATACCTTTTGTAATTAGAGTATGTAATGTTATAGGTTAGTAATGTTAGATCTATTAATCGTTATACTTAACAAAAATTATGACCATTGATGCTTATATCAGTAAATTATATGAATATCAATTTCTGACTAACGAAATTCGGATTAACAAAAATATGGGAAAGAAAGGGATCCCTGAATCATCAGTACAAATATCAAATTTGAACATAATAATTGTTTCATTCGAAAATTTCATTACAATATTTCAGACTCAGTTCAAGGGCAGCTCTAAATTTAATTGTCTGGAAAAGTAAAAAAGGCAATTCAAGAGATCCGGGTAAAGCGCAGCTTCGAGGAGCTTCTGAGTTGAGCTTTTAGAAATTTATGGCGCTCACAAATAATCTTTTACTCAGTTTGCGGAGCAAAACATTCTTTTTAACAATTCTTGGACGAAACAAGTCCTTATAAGCTGTTTTTTTTTTGCATTACTTTCTGTAGAAGGTTTTTTTTTGCTTCCGTAATGAGATATGATACATTTAAGGCTATATCGTTGTTCTTGGGGAATATTTTTATTTACTTGACTTAATTCACTTATTGCATGAAGTATTAATTTGTATTGAAACAACATTTTAACATCGAAATATATTTTAAAAAATGTAACCCCTCACACAAAGTGAGTGATTCGTTATGAGTTCTTGTATGATCAATTTTCCATGTATGCTTTTGATGTTGGTCCGATACTGAAAGTTCATCGTAACGGTCGGTAGCGGGAAGAATCGTCGTTCCGTTCCACCCTGTATGACGACAAAATGCAGGAATACGTAATGTACGTTTGGTGATGTATTGTATAAGGTCTTCAAGCATTATAATTTTAGTCTAAATTACACTCACATTGTCTTATCATTCATGCTGGCTTGTGTACTTAACTGTTCTATAATACGCTTTAGATAGAATGAGACGCTTTACAATATTCTGAAATGTATTTAGTTGACATTCACTTTTACTGGAAGTTCATTATATAGCCTCACACAATTACCCAAAAACGATTTACAATTTTTATATCTTTTTAATTCTTGACTGAAAATAGGTAATATTTATGAAACTTCTATTTTTTTTTGGAGGAGACAAATATTGTGAAAACTTACAAAAACGCTTTTCTTTTCACCTCAAACCATACGGAAATAATTGTGCGATTGTTGCGATACTTAATAATATACCGTGAAATAGTAAACTTAATTTACCTTGTATTGAAGAATTAGAAGAGATTTAAATTCATTCAGGTAACGCAGAATATTACTGAAAAACCAATATTTATACAAGTTGCTCAAATCCCAAGCTCAATCGATGTTTAACTATTTGGCGTTTAATTACCACTAACTAAGGTATGCACCATAAGGCCAATAATATTAGGTCATTAGGTACCATACCTGGGATAACTCGGGGCATTTATACGAAAGTGATGTAGAAAAATATTTTATCGACTAAAAATATATCGATGTTACTGTGAATGACAACATCAAAATGTTACTCGGCATAAATAAATATTAGGTACTTACTCCTCAATTAAAATAAATTTAAACGGGTATTTACGCGTTTATTTTAAAATAGTTTTCAAAATATGCAATCAATGTTAAAATATCAATATTTAAATAGTCATATTGATTAAAATAACATCTGCACACTTTTACTATCTGAAGAGTCCCGATATCAGATATGACATCGAACCTCTGTACTGTAATCGAGAATGTTCAATAACCACATCTTTTATTATAATTATATCGACATCTTTTTAATCGATATCAAATCCCTATAACTTGCCCCCGGTTATCCCAGGTATGTTCATTACCTATGAAATTGGTGTTTTGCATGGAGAAGTTTATTTTCCATACAATGAATTTTGTTTATATTTTTTTGATATAAAAATAAACCAAATTTTGGCAGTAATATTAGACACATCTAAGGCGTGTTTTATATATCTCTATTTTATAAAATAAGATACTATCATACAATTATACCTATTCCAAACATATGAACCAGCAGCATACGGCAAGAGTTTTTTTCAAAGCTTATTTTTTAATATTATATTCTTGAGAAAAAAAAAACAATAATAAGTATGAAAAAACCTTTGTTACCTACACAGAGGACCAAAAACGTCTATTTCATAAGAGACGACGGTGTATAGACAATACTCTTTTAATAAAAAAATGTTTTATAAGCAAACCTTTGTGTGATCACTAGTATTTAGAACAAGTATCGATAAATGAGTAGGTATATCGATATGGGAAGTCCCTAGCTGTCAAGATGTTTCGCCCCACGGTGTGTTTGTTCCGATGTCTGGTAATGACCCAATAAGTATTTGAACATTAAGCTTTACAAAATTCTAAATTTGTATTTAAGTATACATTAGTATGTAGCCATAACTTAAGATTTGCACGATAATATCGCTCAATACGTGCGTTAGTCTCGCTCTTGACTGTTTTATTTTTAGAATTAAAGCTCATTAAATTTAATGATTTTCTTTCTATACTCGTAAGTAGATCAGTCAGAAGGTTACCTTAAAATAGATGTTTAAATCGGTTTTATTTTCCACAGAAACACGATTTTAGATATTGAGATGTATATCGAAACTTTAAAAAAGTGAAAACAATAATTATGTCTGTTTGGTGAATGATGGAATATTAGAAGAATGCCATATTTCCGTATATTTTGTATATAGTAAGATTTACATTTATATAAAGTCATTGGCAATAGTATCTTGTGTTATGAAGTCCGCAAAAATATGTAACGAGCTTTTGTGTCAGTAAAAAAAAAACAGAATGTTTTAGATAAATATTTTTGTACATTTCTTCATAGCACAATATAATATTCTGACTGTACGAGTGTACGCGTATGTACTATAAAATAGTGTATGAAAACAGCTGTTGTAATGTTCCGAGAAGTAGTTAACGTTTCTCAACTATTAAGTTTCCTTAATTCGTAAAACCCCTAGGATTAAAGGTCAAGGGTTGAAGCCAACCACTACAACGGTCCGTTAGTTCGCGACTGTACCGATTTGCAGCGGCTACTCGAGATTTATTGGCCTATCTAATCGCTGGATCGTTTGTCAAGCCGTTGCCGGGTGGAAAATATGCACTGTTAATATTGCTTCGAATTTCGTTCGATGAAATTTTGCGACGCTTTTGTACTGGGAAGTAGAAATGTACGGGTTTATTTTCGATCCAAATAATACTTACTTTGTCACGTAAAATGAGATATTTATAATTATATTGGTATAATATAATTGGATAGTAGGCCAGTGTCCGTGGGGTGATGGCAGTAAGAATACATTTGTCACCACCCCAACTCTTCCCGTGGGTGTCGTAAGATGCGACTAAGGGATTTAAATGTCACAGAATATTTGTTGATAGGTACAAGATTGGCAGCAGCGTCATCATAGTGGACACGCTACTACGATCGCCAATCCCTTTGCCCAGCGTGGCGATTATGATCTTTTATTTCCTTATGCATCTATAGCTATGCATAGTTAATAAGAGAGGTCTACCGTCCAGTAGTGGACTGAGATAGGCTGATGAGATGTGAATAGAATTGAATTTTGACAAGAAAATATGTCCGAACCAATAATGAATTTCATAGCAGCCTCTAAAGCCCAGTAAAACCGCCAAGTATAACTTGAGAGATACTTAGTTATTTGAATTAAAATTATGGCATTAATATTAAATAAGCTGTAAAAAAATACGTGACTTGGTGACATTACTCCGGTTTTTTGTAGCTAAGTACCTGTATTTATAAACAGTATGTTATGATCAATTTTATTTGGCTGTGTCTCAAAGGTCATAAGATCGAGAATTTATATCATTTCCTTCTTTGTTTATAGCGTTGAATTTATACTAGTACACACAGAGAGCGCCCCCACAGTGATTTATCCTCTGAGTGTCCAATATTTTTTCATTTCGGTTCCGTTACATTAGCATAGCCACTCTTTCGTACAGCTTTTAGGATAAAAAACACTTCAGAAGAAGTTAAATAAATATAATATTTGTTACACATGTTTTAAATAACAAATAGATTAAGACATTCATTACGTAAAACATAAGATGTAAAAAAATTACATAGTATTTAATTACTGAATTGCTTAGCTCGGTTACCTATTCACACTGAATTTGATCTAAAAGGTCTTCCATAATATGCATAAAATTAATATATAGCTCTTTTACTTACAAACAAGAAGCAGTCATTAATATAAAAAAATAACAACCTGGACTGCCTTATCTTTAAATACAATAACAATTATGTACAAAATAGGAAAAAGGGCTTTAATTTTTTTTTTGTATCAACGGGCTAATCTTTCATTACATTCCGCTTACAATGTTAATGAGAAACTCACGCACCTCTTGTTAGTTCAATTTAACAAGGGGATTTCACAACCGATCGACCAATACTAAAACACATAATATCAACAAAAACTCCATAGAATATTCAATAGTAATAGGTATGTACTGAAATATCAAACTACATGTAAACATTATCATCATCATCATCAGCCAGTTGCAGTCAACTGCTGGACATAGGCCTCCCCCAAGGTACGCCACAGAGCTCGGTCTGCTGCTGTAGGTATGCATCCAGTTTCTGTCTACATGTAAACATACTCAAATATCATAAATATTATACCAAAGTAAAAATACCAATTTCGTCAACGTCCGCGGTAGGGGTCGAACCCACGTAGGTACGTCTTAAGCTTTCAGATATAAGACATCTAATATTTGTGATTTATAGTTAACACGAACCTTAAAAATTTCATAAAATAATTTAAAACGGAACGTAAAAAATACAGCTACGCTTTAATTTTTCCTTTCAAAGAATAAAGTAAATCGCAGATATTTATAGATAATTCCTACGCACCTACTCGTAGGTTATAGACAACCATTTCACTAAATAGTGAGGTACAAAATGTTGAATAATGGAAAACAGTACCATACCTGTGTCGCATTAATTCCATTCGCATGCTTAGTAGGTGTAGTGCCACGTTCGCATTTTGCTCTGTATGTTTCATTTGTGTCCACACAAATTGACTCCGTGCTAATCTCTATTGTGGGTCGTTTTAAGCAAACATTCTAGTAAATGGATTGTGAAGCTGTAACTACTAACTGTACTGATGCCAAATGTTTACATGTGGATACTCGCTTTATTTCGAATTGATGTAAAGAATATTCCGTAAAGGTTTAATTATAAAATAATTGTATTGGGTGTTGTTTAATTTATTCCCCAATCTGAGAAAATAAATATAGCAAGATTTTTTCGATTTATTATTTAAGTTTTAGGGGTTTTAGGTGCTTTGAAAGTGGAGTAAATAAGTAAACACTAACCTATTATTTGTAATAAATTTAAACACAACATGATTCAGCGCCAAAAACTAGACCTTTTTGGCGCTGAATCATGTTGTGTTTAATAAAATTACTAAATAACTGGCTGCTCATAGGTACTTAAAAAATCATCAGAGTATTTTTTTGCATTTACGATTATGTAAAACACAAAGCAAATATCATGTTATGGTAAACACACTGTTCTCTGATATTTGCTTTGTGAGCTGCCGCGGCATTATTAAGGCAATTTTACTTTCTATCCATCTTGCTCGTATTTACTCACGTATTAGCGCGAGCTAGATATAAAAAAACGTGCGTTAATAACGCCGCGGCAGATCTTGGTACGGCTACAGCAGCTACACAATTAGTTGGAAAGTAAAGGATACCTACGTTAGGTTTTACTCGATGCGTAATCCATTCTATTGCCCTCGCACTGACATTTGGAGCGAGCGCGTTAGCCTGCTCTACGTATCGACAAAAACCTAACTTTACCGATATTTGCAAAGTCATGGTACTACTACTGTTGCTGCGCCATGAGTTTTCAAGTATCGGTTACGTTAGCTTTTGCTCGATATGTAAAGCATTCTTTCGCACTCGCACTCATCTATTGGAACGAGCGCGAAGGTCTGCTTTACGTATCGAGTAAAATCTAACGTAATCGTTACTTGGCAACTGGTACGGCTACAGGCATTAAATCACAATTTACTTATCTCAAACATGATTTAAAATAATACTATGAGACAAGATACATAAGTAGTATACTTGCATCTGGTCTTTTTGGTACTTGTGTCTTTCATTACAAACTGTGAAAATATTTTTATGTTGCCTAATACAATAAAGATTCATTTAGAGGTTTAGTTAGATTAGCAGGGGTTCAGAGTTCAATGAGCCCCCCGCCACTTGTAGGTAACTACTCCCCGTTGGACTTAAAGCCTAATAAGGACTTCGAATACCCCATAAACGATCGTTAACAAACCGATTTACCGTACTCGTATCATATAGTGACATTACGTGTTCCAAAACAAGACAACTGAACTTGAACCCAGGAGATTCAAAACCAAAAACAGATAGTGTTACACGAATAAAGTTTTACGAGTTTTGGTATCAAGCGCGATTGTGCGTAACGAGCGCCCTTTCTTTATCTTAGTCCCCCGGGACAACTAAGCTGCATTCTCTAAGGAAATTACTGGTCGGGTCGAAGAGAAACGTATATGCCTGAAACAGGTGTATTTACCCTTAATTAGGTGGTATTGTTTACTTGACTTGTAAGTTGGAATACGGTGCGAGAATAAATAGAGTTAATGCGATTCTAGGGTAAGGCTATGTTTATTCAAGAGTTCGGCTCCCTATTCAGATATTATAAATGATACCACATGCTGTGAAAATTGTAGCTAAATAATTGTAATGCTGATGAACTCTATATCGAAAATGAATATCAAATACATCACAAATACTACTATAATAAATCGCAGACCTAATCTTTAGCTCATTAGAACTCAATTGCCAAGCTGTAAAATATAAATTATGAAGCGCTGGTGCTTGTGCATCGTGAGTATCTTTTATATCCTTTTTTCTTCTAATACAATCTGTACACGGTAAAAGGGTTAATATACTCATGATATAAATTAATTATTTTAAGACCGCAATAACTTAGCAACGTCTACTATGATCCCATTAATCCCACATGAACTTTGAAAATCCAAGTATGACTAGGCCACTCTAACTATGCCCATTTCTATACAATTGCTGTTGCATAGAAATAACCCAAGATACGTTTACCAAAATAGTCACAGATGACTCGATTTATGGAAGAATTGTATTGTATTTACATATTGGACCCTTCAATAAAAGTTTGTGTAGGTACTTCACATGTTTTTATTTGTGTTTCATTTTGCATAGACTTTTTTTGTTATGCAGTTAATAAAATCAATCAAATTATCAATCAATATCATCAATAAAATCGAAATCAAATTATAGATACATACCCATTTACCCATAGGTATTAAATACAACTTTTTTTTTGCAAAATCTGGAATATAACTTTTTAAATAAATAGCAATAAGCCACTCTTAACTTGCCAAATATGTAGGTTTTTACGATATATAAGATCTAAACGATCTTGACCTTTCCTTCAAAACAAATATTAAAACAGCCAGGCATCCGACAGAATTTGATATTTTATTTCCTAACCGAAGTGCTCATAAGGGTCGTTATTCTTTTGTTATCTTGATCAAATTCGTACACGCTTGCCAATTCTCTTTTAGTGAAAATCTCACGACAATTTGTGGGCGAGTCATATCTCATTTTTATTGCTAAAAGAAATGACAAATATAACGTGCGACCCTACCTTTCCCTCGCAATTTCGTACCACATTATCAAACATGTCCGATCGTGTTATAATACTGCAGTCAATTGTGTGACTATGACAAAAATGGGTACTGAAGAATAAATAGGTTCCTTTTGCTACGTGGAGGGGCAGACGCCCCGTGCAGCCGACTGTATGCCAAAGTGGCACGCAGGGCTTTGCGGCCATGTGAAATGAGTTACAGCAAGTTAGACAGGTGTTGAAGAGCCAGCGGGAGACACGCTCAGGGACGGCACGGCATCACCACACATCGGAAAAGGCACCAGAATTTCTGTCTTATATTAAAGCAGTGACAGACGTCTATTTTACGCCAGAGGTTTAGCATTAGTACCGTTTTTAGAGTTCTGTAGCCAAAATGGCAAAAACGGGAAACCTTATAGTTTCGCCATGTCCGTCTGTCCGTCCGCAGTATAGCTCAGTGGCCGTTAATACTAGAAATCTGTAATTTGGTACAGGTATACATATTAATCATGCCAACAAAGTGGTACAATAAAAGCTAGATTTTTATTTCGGGTAGCTGTAATCCTATAGTGTTGAGTATCATTGAATAGGTCTCTTAAAAAGAATACGAGTCTTAAATAAGAGTTTTATTCTAACGTCAATATTTTCGGAGATAATCGCTTCAGAAGAAAAAAAAATTTGCCTTCTCTAACTTTTGATACACACGTATATCCAATAGAATACTTTGAAATAAAACTATTTTGAACATAATCGGCCCAGCCGTTTTTGAATAACTACGGAACCCTACACTGACCATGGCCTGATATGCTTTTGGCCGGTTTTTTTGTCCTCATATGAAGATTGGGCTTCTTTCGCGCTTTCCAAAGGTCAGGAACCCGCTTGGCTACCCGGGCATAATGTCTACAAGACTGTCGGCGTACATATGCAGGGTCCAGAAAATAGATACAGACAACTGTGCTGTGTGCTGTGCGTGAGGTACTGGCATTCGTTTTGTTAAAAAACAAGTTATAAAAGTTTTTTTGGAAGTAAGGTATCGAGCGAGGTTAATTCTAATTATGATTTCTAGATCAATGGCAGATCGGTCAAATACGTTTAGTCTAACGTTTAGTTTAAAAAAAAAAACTTTTTTTTAAGTTTTCAGAGGCTTCAAAAACTGGAAAAAGAACGCCATAATGATAAAAAAACTGCAAAATACATAAAAATGACATATACATATAGATGACAGTCGTTGCGTTTAATTTTGTATTGGGAAAGTCATATTTATAAGAAGCATCTCATGAATTTCACACCAACTAGATAGATTACAGCCCGTATACTATATTATTATTATATGCTTATTTTAGGTTCTATAGGGCTAACCCATCCGTCATGAAACAATAACATTCTAAACTTTAAGTAGGGCACCCGAGAAAATGTACATACATTGACTCATCGAATATTCACGATCCTGGGAACCGAGTGTTGCCTTGATTATCCCAACATTGTTTGGAATCCATTAAACATATTGATTGTTGTTTTCATAATCTTAAGACTCCGGTAAAGGATGTGAAAGTGCAAATCGTTAATAATGAAATAACGCGTTCAAAATGCAACTATTAAGATAAAATCACCTTTTTCAGTGAAATGGTAGGTATACAAGTTAGTTGTAAGATTTCATTTGTATGTACCTGCTGTAATATTGTGTACGTGCTTATACTGAAATTAATGATATTCTCTTCTATTAAAAAAAGTAGTTTTGACTAATATTTATTATTATCCTCGTAAGGCCCAATGTACACTGTAGAAAGGAGGGTGGGCAAATTGGCGTATTGGCCAATAACGACAAACGGTATGCCTTTGGATAGCTTATGTTAAGCTCCGTAACTTTTACTATGGCAGGAACTTCCAAATATGTGTGTGAAGAAACTTAATAGCACTTAAAAACTGGGAGTCACAGAGTATTTAACTATCGCAAGTATTCGTGATTGACAGTTAGTGACCGTCCTTATTACTCGTTCCTAATTAGTCTTAAATTAATAAAGTGTTTAATTTCCGCAAATATGTCGTAGTCTCGTAAGATACTCTGTATGTGTATATAAAAATACATTTAGGGATCATTGTATGTTGTCAAAAAATATTCAAAGGTGAATATTACGAAATAAGTGTCTCATTTATTTATTATTAATAACACAATTAATTTAATACTACTTATATAACATAATCAATAATATAAAAAAATACATATAAAATAAAAGAACCTACAAATAAAAAATCTCGCCCAAATCGCTGCCAATGGGCAGTGTGCCCAGAAGGCTGGCCGCATTGCCACGTTGTATGGCAATGCTTATTTGCTGAGCGAAATATTGACCAGCCCTCTGGTCACCAGTGGCATCGATTAGTCGTGAGGCTATGCCTCTGTAAAGACGACGCGCATTGGGTCCCCAAGGCCCCAGCGTTTCGACCCCAAACGCCTCAAACATATAGCCACTGCCAAGGATTGCATATTTGCGGCGTTTGAGGTCCTCCGCTGTGGATGCAGCACGGCCAGCACTATTGCTAGTGCCTGGAAGGTGGGACGGCGCGAGGGTGTCTACACATGTAGCGTCCCATACCAAGGGGCGTCCCATCTTCCAAGGCACCAGTGTCATGCCGTCGGGTCTCTTGCCATCGTCCCTCGCCAGCCCAACGGGCTCCAGGATGGCGGGAACTTTCACGCTGACAAGGGCCCGTTGGATAATGTTATTAATGCTGGCGTGCCGAGGTATGCGCCCGGCGCTCCGGCCGCAGGAGAGTCCGTGGTGACCCAGGCGGTCGACCATGGCTCCGCATTGGCAGCGATGTGGGACGTTTGTTGCTGCCCCTATGCGCAAACTAGTCGCCAGACGGAAGGTGCAATTATCCAACAGCGTACCTATGGATGACGAGGGAAGAGCTTTTAGCCATAGACCCGCCTCCCATTCCGCAGTCGCAAGAAGACGAGCTCGATCTGTCGGACAAGTTGACGTATTGACAAGATTATTCCGCACTAGTCGGCAGAGTGTCTCATTGGTAAATGATTGTTTTAGCTATAACTTTTTTCCCACAGCTGTTGGACCGTCTCTGTCTAAACAAAAATTGTAGAATACAAAACAACCTTTCCAAAAATATATAGCTTGTTGTTATTGGCTATTAGGCCAGGGTCCATACATTTTTGCCCATCCTCCTTTAAACCTTTCATAAACTTAATAAAGTCGCATTTCCTTGCTTAATTTGATTTATTTTACAACATAAAGGAATTCATTACTATTACTTACATAGCAAGGTTCAAAAAAATACAATGCACGATTCTTATTTTAATTGCGAAATAATTGTATAATACAATAAATAACATATATTAATTAGGCATAACCACTGGACGGACCACATACGGATTTCAGTAACTCCCAGCTCTCAGGGGATAGCATCGTATCGCAAATGTCTCTTCGATGCCAACTGTAGCTTTAGTTGTTTTAGGCTGTAGGTACCTATTTCAAAATTAAATAGAACTTGTAACAATGAGTTTGGTGTGTACGTCACGCAATTATGTTATATTTTAACTCGCATGTCATCAACATCTCAGTCCACTGCTGGACGTAAGCCTCTTTTATTAACTATGCGTATCGACACTTTTAGGAGATAAATGCCCATAATCGCCCCGCTGGGCATAATTGATTCACTATTGTAATTTTTATATTTCCTGCAAAGGAATTCTTTGTGAACGAAACCGACTAGGTAGCACTTGGCCCGTTTTTAGGGCTCCGCAGCCAAACCGTAACCGAACCCTATTTTTGGAGATGGACGCTCCAGAAGAAAAAAAAATGGTGTCCCCCCCCTCTAACTTTTGAACTGTAGTTCCAAAAAATATTAAAAAAATCATGAATAGTGGGCTTATAGAATACTTTCAAATAAAACTATTTCGAACATAATCGGCCCAGCCATTCTTGAATACCTACGGAATCCTACACTGAGCATGGCCCGACATGCTCTTTGCCGGTTTTTTTATTGTTGAAATATACCTTATTTTATCTGTGGTTTATATTTTGGTAACAAATGGGTTTGTTTTCCTCAGCACAATCCAATAATGTATTTCAATGGGTGATCGGTGCTTGAGAACGAGCGATGCGATTCAATGGCAACAAACCTGATAAACTGCAATGGACCAGTTTTTTGTATGCGGGTTTTAAAAATGTATTCAGCTGAGCAGCCGGCAAGAATTTATTCGTTTGTCTTGTCATCCGTAAATTTTTAGAGCAAAAGCGATGTTTTCTTTATTTCGTGTGAATCACAACCATGTACATAATTTGCTAGCGAGGATTACAACAATCTAACCATGTATCGTGCCCGATAAAAGAAAGGATGAAAAAATTCACATAGTAGTTTTTAGTCAAAGTATTAAAATTAGGTCATAATTAAATTTTCATTGTGAATAAACCGGTATACCGGTTACCTACCGCGGTAGGAGGTGTATCAAAAGATACAAAGTGTATACAGAACTCTGTATAAAATCATCAAAAAAAACAAACATACTATCTTTTCAATTTTACTTTACGTAATAAATACCTATGTGTAAAAGGGCGGAACAATAAAAACAAATTATGTGTTAATCTTTAAAAAGTTAACTAGTCTTTAAGCATTAAGCCAATAGTTTTAAAATGTGAAAAAACTCGCATCCCACGGTCATCATGCTTTGACTAGCCGTCGTTGAACTGGCAGGCATCCGCGTCACAAGTCCTCAACGACATCGTCCAGAGAGCACTAAAGTCGGCTAGTGTGCCGTCCGTTCTCGAGCCTCCGGTTCTTAGCTGGACAGATGGCAAGCGCCCGGGTGGCCTGACGTTGATTCCGTGGGAGAGGGGCCGGAATTTGGTGTGGAACGCTACGTGTGTCGACACCTTCGCCGCATCTCACATTGGGCGCACAACCCGCGGCGCTGCGGTTGTGGCGGAATTTCAGGCGGCGTCAAAGCGGCAAAAGTATGCACCACTGGGCCCCGGGTAGTTCTTTGTTCTTTTGCGGTGGAGACGGCGGGCTGCTGGGACGCAGACGCGGGGCGTTTTGTGCGTGACCTGGGCCGTCGACTAAGGTTAAAGGGAAAAGACCAGCGCTCTGAATCGTTTTTGGTGCAAAATCTGGCCATAGCGATCCAACGGGGTAATGCCGCAAGCGTTGTGGGCAGTTTTGAACCGGAAGCGGTGCGGAGCGACATTGACTAATGACTGTTTGTAATCATTTTTAGTTAAAGCTTTTTTGACATGTACTTTCGAAATACTTTATTAAAATAAAAAAACAAAAACTCCTTAAGCCTCTACTCCTTTCTGCTTCAAGCATAAGAAAACAGACTTGTCCTAAGCAAATGCACTTACATGTGAGGATTCAAGAGATAACATCGATTTAGGGATGGCACGTGTATTAAATAAGTGCCATCACTGGCGTTCTATAAAACACATCCGAACAACGCTCAATGACGGGTATTCAGCAGCTGCAGTAACTAATAATATCGGCAAGATCAAAACGCATGAGATAAGCACCATTCTGATACTTATTTAGTGGTTTTCTTTAAATTAGCATCCACCGCTGAAACAGGAAATTTTAAAATTACGCTTTAATTTTTAAATTTAAATGCATAACATTGGATTAGATACCTACTTAATTGGATTTTGTGTCATTAGTATACATATGTACATACTGTATACCCGTCTTAGCCGTTTTCGGCCACGATAACTGCGTTCTATTGCTGAGAGCGTCGCTGATGAGGTCTTGTGTGACTGACATAGCCGATTTTTACATCAAATGTGCGACCAACTATTTACATAAAAAAAGTTTATAAGAAAATAGGAAAATAACTCACGCGTTTAGCGCTAATAATTATGAACAAACTCTTTGAGAACTTCTCGTGTTGTACAACTTCATGCCTTTATTACCTAACTTTATTGTTTTGCATTAATAAACAATGCTGCAGTAAAGTCGCACGATGCCCCGGCTTAAGTGTAGCATTAAGTGATCGATCGTTAATCTTCATTTAAAATGGCTGCTTCATTTGGTACCGTAATTGCGGTTACCCGACTCAAATAGTTCGCGTTTATCTATTGATCGAAACTGTGATATATTTCGCTCCTTTGCGGCGACTTTGGCAAATTGCTAATATGCTAATGTAAGGTGAAGTAATTAGTCTGAGGATATGAATTTCTGGTAAAACATATTTCGCTTAGACTTTAGCGTTTGTCCGCATAATCTAATAATATCCACAACCTGCCATTAGCTAAGTAATATGAAGGAAAAGTTATCCGAATTAAATTTCAGTTCTCTATGCATGAGCTTGACGCTCCTTCGTTATCTACTTGGTGAAAATGGTATATTAATGTGCAAACTTATTTTATTATGTACAATGTTCTGTAATAAGTTTACCATTATCTAATACACATTATTTACCAATAATTACAAAGTTCAGTCGTTCTTATTGTTTCCATGTAGTAGTCTCCTATTTTCAGATACCACTGTCGTAGTCAGAGTCAGGTGTCATTGTAATTGTTGAGGGTTCTGCCCGTAGCATAGTTCAGAGAGCGTTAGAACTAGAAGTTTGCAATTTCGTATAGTTATATTTACCTACATATTAATCATGCCGACACACGTAGTGATTGAACAAATCAAATTACGTAAAAAAAATTTTTTTCGGGTTACGCCCCAACACGTTATGTGGAGATGATTTTTTTTTTGATCATCATTAATTGGGTTACCGACTTTAAAGTTATTTTTTGAAATAAAAGAGCACAAATGTTGAAACATGAACATTTATTATGATATTAATATTAAAATGACCTGTAATAAAATAATAAAAATAGTATAATTACATTGATAGTAGTTTTATTGGAAAAAGCTAATCAGAAAATAAGTTATGGCTTTGGGCAATTTTATCCGGTACTTTAGCAAACGGACATCGAAAACATTGCCCATCATGAAAAAAATGCCTGGGGTTGTCAACTTTTAGTTTTACCACTTTATGAAAATAGCGGAGGGTAATGTTTTTTAGTAAATTGCGTTTTTATAACTCCGTTATTTTATTTTACGTGTACAAAATGTTCGGCACCAATAACTATACTCTCAATTGTCAGTTTCGTTGTCTGCTGCTTCGTTAGTGGGCTGATATATCAACATATAGTATTAAATCAAATAATACATTTTGGACTGTTTTACTTCACTAGTATACTTACTAATACTTAGAACATAAGTTAAGCGTCTTAAGTTAAGATATTTACTTAAAAGTGACAACCCTAACATTTGCAAATTGCGTAAGTGGATCTTGTATGAAAAAGAGCGAAAATGGATAGGTAACATTGCCCAACCAATTTACTCAAAATTGTTTATATTTATCCCTGAGTTATTAACATGAAATGGTATAATTGCCGAAAAACACTCCGTGATCGTAGTATTATTGTCATACGGGCTATTTTTGAGCACTAAATTGAGGTGGGCAATGTTGGCCAAAACTCGAGATTACTTAGCCCGCCCTCTAAAACGACAAAAAAGTGATCTAAATGACGATCTTTTGTTTCCTTCATGTGAGCCGATGCGTATGAAATGATCACAATGCACACGCTGAGCAGAAAAAAACTTATAAGGCTTCCTATAATTTTTTTGAGATACCTATTTTAGAATTTCCGAAAAAAGGGGGCAATGTTGGCTAGTTTTACGGTACCATAATTTATACAAACCTATATTAAATTTATCCTGTTTCAATATTTATTTTGTATGTCTGTTATTTTGCGAGTTCAATTTGAACGACTTGCCGATTAACCCAACGAGCTTTAAAATTACCTTATTATAAGTAGGTAAATGCAAGTCTGATAACAAAGCCATGTAATGATATGCTCGAGCTGCAGGAGCTCTTTTGATGATGTGAGAAGATGACCAGAGAAGATGACAGTCACTGTATTTCATAATGAATTAGGAATATCTTGTAATACTAAATTGCATCCAAATTAGTTTTAATGCTTTAACACAGAACTGACTTTAAGTTCCTTTCGTATTAACAATGTATATAATACCTATGAATTTATCTCGTGCGTTTGAGACATTTGTTGTGCTCAAGGTTCTTATTATTATTGGTGCCTTTTCAAAACGGCTAAGTCAGTAGGTACTTGATTCTAAAACTACTTGGGTCAAACTTAAAATCATGTTATAGTCTTTCCGGTGGACATTTTAAAAGTTAAGGGCTATGAGAGTTAATTTTCTTATTAAACCCTTATTGTCATTTAAAGGCACTCCTTTCCTATTGAATTGTATGATAAAAATCACGATTACACTCCTACCAGTTGCTTACTATTGGCCACAGGAAAGAGGGGATCTACAGTTCAGCAGAACACGCACTTTTTCTTTCCTGTGGTCGATAGTTAACAGCCTGTGGACAGATAGTAATGATTTTTATCATACAAAGCAATGAAAAAGGAGGACGTCTTAATGAAGATTAGGCTTTCATAAGAAAATTAAGCTTTATAGGCCTTAACTTTTAGATTGTCCACCGGAAAGACTCCGAACATGCGTTTACGTGTGACCCACTTAACATAGCTTCCCTGTAACAATTTTATATTTAAATGTAATTATAAGCTTTTAAGACAAAATTTAAGAGTAAGTAATAAACGCTATTAAACGACTTCTGTCTCATTTAAGAAGCCATTTAGGTCCGACAATTAACATTAAAATGGCACGGAGTATGCGACAAGAGGATTACCCTAAGAAGGCTCAAGTAAGTGTTTCAAAGAATGCCATCGAAATTTTAATTAAGAGATGATTACTATGGCTTTGTGAATTACGTAATTAGAGACTCCAGGCTGGTGGTGAGGCTGAAAGAAGGCTTTTGTTTTAAATATATTTTATAAGCGGTTTATTAAAATTCATCAATGTAAATTTTTTACTTAAATTAATATAAAATATTTGACTGGCCGTTATTGTGTGAACATATTTTAAGCGGCATTGATTGAAGAATTTAAGAAGGAAAAATAAGAAATATGACTGTTTAAATAGCTCACCGGAATAGTTCGTTTCTCTCTATTTTAGGGTTAGTATAGTATGATATAGTTGTTGCGTGCGACTTGGGGAGTGATTATTGAATGTCACTCACTGATTTTTCGTCCTCAAAATTCTGGTGATTCTGCAGGCCTTTTCTTCTTGCATGGCTACGTATTTAGATAACTTTCATGTAACATGCCATCAAATATTGATTTCATGTTTCTTATAGTGGGCTGCGAAGTATGACGTTATAGGTGAGGCTAAGAGAAGATGTCGTTAATGTATATTTATACAACTCTTTCAGGTCTAGGCCGGCAAAGTCCTCTGTTTTAATTACCATTCCACATAAATAATTGTAGCACAAGTTTCAAGTTATTCAGCCATTTTAAAATATAAGGGCCCCTTCACATGAGTTTTAGCTCCCGGCTGTTCTTGTTTTTTGGTGCGTTTTGAATTTTTTTTTTTACGTACGTTTTTTTCCCATGCCTATCCACTCGTCGAATAGGTAAGATTGCTGGGAAGTAATCAGCATATTTTAGTTATTTTTCTTTTTACTCGCTCAACTTATCAGCTAATATTATGAAATGTCATTATTGCTGAAATTAATATCGGAACGAAGTCCCTAGTTAATTGACGTTTTTGCCACCGCAACTTCTATGACTGCTAATAACCCTAGACCCTTATGAGTACCTATTTTCTACTGATTAGTTAAGTTTGGCACAGTCAAACCACCTGTTTTGAAGGGTCGGAAACGTACAATTTTGCATAATACATCTCTAAAAACTCTATTAATAGGCCAGATGGGTACGTACTATTCTGCTATTCTCATGCCGGCGGGTTATAAAATTCAGTATAAAAATGTAGATTGAATTATAAGGCTATAATAAAGTTATAATATTAAATTTGCTATACGAGCCCCGATGCAGTGGAGTTCGTCTAGTTCGAAACAATTTTTACAAATTTTTGAATATTTTAAAAATGATCACATTATGCTAATGATAAATTGTATGAACGTTAGTCATGGTTAATGTACTACATCTGACGTACGCTTTTGTTGTTTAATAAATCGATTTTAACAAACCAGTGTCTAAATTATATTTTCGTTCACCACCGTAATTCCGCGCTTATAAGTTTGACGCAAAATTCGCAGTGCATCAGGTGTACCATGTCGTCTTTAATATTAATGGCGTTCTTTACATTCATTGATTATTTACAAAATTAAAAATTGTGGAAAAAATTAAAAAAAATACCTCTCGTAAAATATTTTTTTTTATTCTGATTTATTAAGTCCAAATATTTTTTACTCAAAGAAACTACTTTAGTACTACTATTGAATAGTGAAGGTTTTGTCTCTAAACCTTTTCCCCCGGATGAACGGGATAATCTCGAAAAACTGTCTAACTGGACGAGAACATATGAATCGGGGCTCGTATACGTACTTATCTCTTTCAATTACAATGCAAATAAAATTACAATACAAACAACTAGGAAGATAGACACTTACAAGTTTGTTGAATTTACGATTTGTGTACTGTACACAGAATATGTTAGCGCAGTGTATCCATTTATATTCAACAGGGTGAATTTTAGTTTCTTAATGATGATGTCGAGTTTTTTATAGTTTATTTTACTGCAAATACAGAACATAAGTATATAGAAGGAAATCCCAGATTACTTTGTACCTATTTATGGTTTGGAGAGATACAAATTGAGTCAGATTGGATTGAGTCAATTGTACCTGTTGTGGCATTACAATATCGTGACATGCCAAGAGAATATATATAGTACATGACTATACAAGTGCGAAAAAATGGCAATAAATTAAAACACGACCGAAGGAACTGTTATAAATCGACACTACTGGCACGAGTTACGAATTTCCTTTTCGCACGTCTATCATACGACGATACCAATAATAAGTAAATAAATGAAAACCGGCCATGTTCGAATCAGACTCACGCACAAAGAGTTGCGTATCAGGAAATATTAAAATTACAGTAAATCAATCCTTCTCAAAAACTGTAAGAGATAAGTATTTCGATTAAACCAAATTGAAAACTCATATAAAATGTTTTCCTTCTCTTAGCCTCAGGAATATGCTGTTAAATTTTTTCCCTTTCCTCGTGGGCACATTGTATGCTATGAGTTATACATAAAAAAGGTCGATACATTTTACGCTTGATTAAATTTAAATGCTTATGTAGGTTAAAAAAACGCTTTTATGTATCGAGGAATCGAACCAACAGATTTTTTTAATGTTTCAGTACCATAATTTGGTTCATGGTTTATGTAACTTCCTGTTATTCTTTTATCCTTAGAAAATTGCATTACTGTAGTTCCTATACTTTCCGAGTAAACAGTGACAGACGGACATGACGAATGTGTGTGGACACGACGTAGTCAAAATGACAAAAACGAAACCCTTAAGGTAAGTTAAAATGTAAGTGTAGCTAGTTTATTCCCCGAGACTCATAGATAATTACCTATAAATTTAACATTACTCTTTACTAGTCAGCCCAGCAATATGATTATTCTGTGATAGTAAATAAGTACATGCATAGTAGGTACCTACTTATTCGCTACATTTTATGTGAAGAGCGATAAACGAGGTCGCAAAACTGTCGTAAAATCTTTTATAGATACGATGTAATTCTATGCCAAATATAATTTTAGAAATAAATTTAATTTTCTCAAACATGCAATAAAATGTTGTAGTTACGTGCCTAAAAAGCGGCGACGAACTGGCTCTTTTTTTAATTTTCATTTGCCATAGGGTTGTGACCTGGCATAATATTACTACCGAGGCCGGGAAGTGACTGGTTGCCGGCCGAATATATGTAGCT
>JALPQI010021589.1:0-17990 GCA_025490895.1 Thaumatotibia leucotreta
GGTTTTTTCTTTGGTATATGACATCTAATATTTATAATTTATATAGTATTAAGTAGTGTGACTACTGGAGAAAAATTAAAAGTACAAATCAAAATATTTAGTTAATAAATAATTTGATTTGTGTTTTCACGATATGTTCAGTATTAATGTACGTAAATAAATAAATAAAACATACCCCAAGGAATTTTCGTATTCTAAAGACCGCCTTAGACCTTGAGCCTTCGTAAAAGCAAAAAAAAAGTGATACTTAATGATGAGGATTTTTCGGAGTAGTCGGTCAAATAAACTTAATAAAAAGCTTCTAAATTTTTAATTAAAAAATAAAGTAAAATTTCGTCTGTTTTATTGTTCTTATCAATAAACAAAGACAGAAAATACCACGAAAACTCAATTTGTGTAGTTATTGAAGTAATTTTTTACTACTTTAAAATTTTAAGCTTTTTTAAGTTTACTTGACCGACTACTCCGAAAAATCCTCATCATTAAGTATCACTTTTTTTGCTTTTACGAAGTTTCAAGGTGTAAGGCGGTCTTTAAAATACGAAAATTCCTTGGGGTATGTTTTATTTTTTTATTTACGCACATTAATGCTATTTTGATGCGTTTTTAGCGTAAAATTTTGAATTAAGTATTTTTTTATCCTACTTGTATCAAAGTGAGGACGCTAATTTTTTTGTCAGTAAATACTTTATTTGTAGTAATACTTTTACAAAAAGAAACTAGTTAAAAAACCCAGAACTTTTTTTTTTATTAATAAATTTCTTCATTCCAGAATTTCTCAAAAAAAAATTTTCAAAAATTCATAACTCGAAAACTACAAGAAATCGGCTAACATACATGGGGTATATACTTATAGCTCATGACGTGAGGAATCAAAAAAAAATTTTTTGTCGTCAAGGTTGGACCACCCTGTATGTCGATGCATAAATAGAGGTATATCTAAAAAAGCTATATTTTTTCATTAATCATTTAATAGTAGGTACAATTACCTGTCGAGTAAATTATTAGGTATTTTGTTACACACGAAAATCATTACACACTATTACTAGATACATACAGATCTGCGCATCTATCTACTTTCGCATAGTCGTTTGCGATAAATGACGCGCTTTTTATTTCAATGCAAGAAACCGTGCGTATAAAATTCTACCTTGTTTTATACCTACGCACAGTCAACGTTATATTTTGTATATCATTCTCAAGAAAAAACCAGTTTTTATCGATTGTAATCTAAACTTTGACAAATAGTGGAGAAAAATTAAAAGTACAAATCAAAATATTTAGTTAATAAATAATTTGATTTGTGTTTTCACAATATGTTCAGTATTAATGTACGTAAATAAATAAATAAAACATACCCCAAGGAATTTTCGTATTCTAAAGACCGCCTTAGACCTTGAGCCTTCGTAAAAGCAAAAAAAAAGTGATACTTAATGATGAGGATTTTTCGGAGTAGTCGGTCAAATAAACTTAATAAAAAGCTTCTAAATTTTTAATTAAAAAATAAAGTAAAATTTCGTCTGTTTTATTGTTCTTATCAATAAATAAAGACAGAAAATACCACGAAAACTCAATTTGTGTAGTTATTGAAGTAATTTTTTACTACTTTAAAATTTTAAGCTTTTTTAAGTTTACTTGACCGACTACTCCGAAAAATCCTCATCATTAAGTATCACTTTTTTTTGCTTTTACGAAGGTTCAAGGTGTAAGGCGGTCTTTAAAATACGAAAATTCCTTGGGGTATGTTTTATTTTTTTATTTACGCACATTAATGCTATTTTGATGCGTTTTTAGCGTAAAATTTTGAATTAAGTATTTTTTTATCCTACTTGTATCAAAGTGAGGACGCTAATTTTTTTGTCAGTAAATACTTTATTTGTAGTAATACTTTTACAAAAAGAAACTAGTTAAAAAACCCAGAACTTTTTTTTTATTAATAAATTTCTTCATTCCAGAATTTCTCAAAAAAAAATTTTCAAAAATTCATAACTCGAAAACTACAAGAAATCGGCTAACATACATGGGGTATATTCTTATAGCTCATGACGTGAGGAATCTAAAAAAAATTTTTTGTCGTCAAGGTTTGGACCACCCTGTATGTCGATGCATAAATAGAGGTATATCTAAAAAAGCTATATTTTTTCATTAATCATTTAATAGTAGGTACAATTACCTGTCGAGTAAATTATTAGGTATTTTGTTACACACGAAAATCATTACACACTATTACTAGATACATACAGATCTGCGCATCTATCTACTTTCGCATAGTCGTTTGCGATAAATGACGCGCGTTTTATTTCAATGCAAGAAACCGTGCGTATAAAATTCTACCTTGTTTTATACCTACGCACAGTCAACGTTATATTTTGTATATCATTCTCAAGAAAAAACCAGTTTTTATCGATTGTAAACTTTGACAAATAGTGGGTTTTAGAAATATGTTAATAATTTTAATGTCTGTGCTTCGGTCGTCAACATCAGACCCAGTAGTCGTGCAATCTACGCTCGCTGATGTACTACTGGAGCCAGCGTGATGGACTCCTTTACGTATCGAGTAAATGATATTTACCAACACTGGGTACCTACAGAAGAAATTTTACCATCTCAAAAGCTGCCCAAGATCACGTATGCCGAGTGATGAAGGAAATAATCGCGGATGATGTCTCAATAGTAATTCGGTGAATGGGCGGTCAGAGGGTCAGCGCGCGCGCAGGCGGCGCGTGGGCACCAATTGGTGCCGTTTGAGCGCGTTGAAGAGACGAATTAACACATCACAGGGCTGGTGGCGTAAGCCGTGTGATGGCATAGCATTGGTAGGGTTTATGGTGAAGCAATTATGTTGGTCGTAGAATTGTACAGCCGTCAGACAATAGAGGTCTGTTAAGATATGTGTAAGATGTCCCAAGATATTTATTTATTATTTATGGTGTCTGGACATCATCATAGTATAATATGACCGTTGCTTATCATGAACAACGCTGTATTCCAAAATAGTACCCTGCAATTGGAATTCTAGTTCTTCAATGTTAGAATTCAAATTACGACCAGAGGCCCGTTTCTCAAAAGCTTGTAACTTGTAATACAAGTGGAAGTCTCTTTTTAACATAAATAAATAAATAAAAATAAAATAAATAAATAATATCTTGGGACATCTTACACAAATCGACCTAGTCCCACGATAAGCTCAATGAAGGCTTGTGATGTGGGTGGATAACAGATAGATACATATAGATACTTAAATACATAGACAGCCAAGACCAAGGAACAAATATTTGTGATAAATAAATACACAAATAATGCCCTCGCCGGGATTCGAACCCGGAACCTCCAGCTTCGTAGGCAGGGTCACTACCAACTAGGCTATGGAGGCTGACAAAACATCATTAATATGATAAGGACTCCCGCTTGTATTACAAGTTACAAGCTTTCGAGAAATAGGCCCCAGATGCAGCGTTGTTCATGATTAGCATCGACTTATGAGCCTAGCAAACCGCTCTCGATAGAAAATAAATTTAAAAAGAAATATAGGCGTCAATCGAAGCAGTTTTTTTAACAACAACATTATTGGCTCAAAATAGACACATTGTTGTAATTATTTACGTGGCTATCAACGCGTGTATCCTTTTAGTCCTATTAATTTGTCAGGTATGACGGGAAACCTAGCTTGCAGGAGATTGAGCCATGTAACGTGATAGGTATGTATGAAATATCCTGGCAACCCTATGCACTTGCACCATCTATTCAGGCTATTGTTAGCCCTTTTTACGAATTAGGAAATGCATCATTTGGTGACATAAATTGAGTGCACAATGTATAAATGAAATTCACGCATCCTTAGTGGACATGGAAATATTATTTATATGATCATCAATTTGTTGAGTTGTGGAAACTTAAGCATATAGATTGAAGAAAAAAGGTTGCTGAATACTTATTGTTTTTTTGCGATTCGAGTTAGTACTCGTATTGGGATAAATTCAGGATTTGCTCGTTCGGTCTAAGTCTAAAGTACCTTTGTACCTTAAGATATGCAAAAGTACTTTCATTTCGTCTCAAACAATATAGGCTTCCTCAAACAATAGTAAATGGAAATTTCTACCGGATGCCGCATCTTGATGCGTTTACAAAGAACATGCGGTCACCACAGAGATAGGTGCAACTTTACTTGTGAATTGCGACGCCCCTAATAGCCCTATACTGATATGTATATATAATTCTTAATTTCTAATTACAATAGTCCATATTCCCTTATACTCTATCAAGTACCTACTTGAGGAGATCTGTGGTCCTGAAATAATATGCGCGCCTTGGCAATCAATATTTATGAATTCGCTTGCCAGATGAATTGAAAGTTGAAGGCAAGGTAAAGTTGAAAGCGCTGGAAAGACAAGCTTTTGAAAGCTACCTATTTCTAAATCTTAGCATTAAGTATACAAACAACATAGTAAGCTGTCACTTCCATAACTGGCGTTTTCGAAATATGAAATAGGTAGGATAACTTTTAGAGTAGGATGGCGAACTTTGAAATTTGCAAAGTCCGAGTATCTGTTTCTGTCTCTCTAATAATGCCTTAGTCAGAGAGACAGAGACAAAAATGCTCGAAATTTACGAATTTTTGAGTTTGCAGTACGACTTCTGATTTCCAAAAAAAGAATGTAGACAAACGAAATAAAATAAAAGGATATCAGTAACTACCTGTTTTGATAACCTGTAAATGTATACGACAAGTAATATATATAAACCTTTAATAATATATACTACATCGGAAAAAATGCTCCTAAAAATACATTGCACCTGCTTTCTTATTATTGTACTTAATAAGAAGTGACGGATGGGTGTCATCTTTTGGACTCTATGTACTTATAGTGACGAGTATTGGTACGTTTACCTTATTTGTACTGAATCATCTTATAATCTCACGGGGGCTAACCGCGACGTCATTAACGTCACTTCCCGACCTGCATTGCTTGGACGTTGGACGATAATACCATTATCATTAGCGACTGTAGCAAAGCAGAAAGTCGTATACGTTTTACCGTTTCAACCTACTATTATATATATTTTCAATGATATAGCGGCAAGTTAACGGGTAAGACGGTGGTAGCTATCCGGGCGGACCCTGCACGAGGTCCTACCACCAGCAAAATTTTTCTAGTCACAAATTTTTCATCGACCATCACGGCTACCGTCCAGAACCCATTTACCTGAACATAATATGCACCGTATCCCATTGTAATAAGAATGCAAAGTACACATGTTTGCCATTGAAGTTACTGTACTGATACCACACGTAGTGTCTTAGGCGCTTACGGCGTTTTCCGTCGGTACAGAATATTCAACAGTTGAGTAGGGTAACGGGCATCGGGCGTTCACAGTCGCTGCTGGAATAAGTTATTAACCATGCATGGATACCGTTGGCTTTAGGCACTGGTCTCACCGCGAGCTACTAAGCTATGAACTATCGGCTATAAACACGAACAAAAGATGCGCACTACCTTGTAAATAAAAGAGACGGCGATAGTCGCCCGGCGGTGATAGCTGGGCGAGTATCGCCGTATCTCTTATTTTCTCTTTTCATAGCTTAGTAACTCGCGGTGAGATCAGTGTCTTAGGCTCCAGTGGCCGTTGACTGGGATTTGAAGTGTTTTTCTTTTTTGCTGGATCTTACATGTAATTTCTACCAAGAGTTTTGGTAACTACAGAATTTTTATGCGGGCAAGGACATTCAAATTCAGATGATTCTTTATTCAAATTGGAATAGCAACGAACTCTTTTGAATGGTCTAAGTTACACAAAAAATAAAAACTACTTCCGGTTCTAACCCTACACCACTGACCCGAGAAAAACTGGTAAGAAACTTGTCAATATAATATGCACCATAATTTATCAAGTATCGTAGAGGCTCCAATGCCCGACACAGCACCAAAAATCAACATTCCATTATTGCGGAAGAAAATATATGTCACTCCAATAATCTACACGCTACGCTACGACCCAATTTTCGCCAACAATTATTCTTAATTTTATTATGATACTATTTATTAGTCCAGTACTACAATTTATGGTCCAAAAATTCAATTCCTAAATAAGCATCTGTCTCATGACCTTATCCAAGTTTATTTACTTATTAATATGGAGTTTTTGCCTATGAACAGCACGATTAATATAACAATTACACCTAATGGCAGATTTTCGATTAAGTCTTGGGCCGTTGTTGGGAACATTTGGACTATAGTAAAATGGTTTTACGGTAGCAATAAAGTTGACAGGAGGGTGTCGAAAATTCGGTCGTCATACATAACTATTGTATGTGAACGACTATTGGAGTGACCATTAGATTATTGGAGTGATACATGTTTCCTGTTAAAACGCATGGTTTAAATTTAAAAAATTACGAAAATCTCGGCCTCGGTAAGGCTCAATTAACTAGAAAGAAAAAGTCTATCAATATCGCATTCATCGCTTAACAAGATCTTTGCCCATTTAGCAGGACAGCATCATTATGTCGCGTTTTTAAGTATAATTATAAAACTCATTTAGTCACATTCGTTAACGATAAAGTGCCATCAACGACTAATCCTTTTATCTCAGATCGGCCATAATTTAAACCGAAACTAGGTTAGCGAGATGATACGGATGTGTGGCCCTTCGCATTTTTTCGTCTATTAATTCCTTAACGTCAGACTGTTGGCCACTTCTTAACCTTTTAGTATGCGTTAGCGTCAAGCAATTCAAATAAAATTTGACTAACGTATGCGGAGTGAAATTTGCACAAATTTTGAACAAGTAAAAACAAAATAAAAAAATTAAATTTAACTTGTGTCTCAATGCTAAATTAATTTGTATACAATTGTTAATTAAATTGGATAGTTTTGTCGGGTTTGGCATCTTTCTTTAGAAATTATGGCCAATTGAGTAGAACAATGTCGCACAACTGCATGTATTTTCCACAAGACACATTTGCTAAGGCCAAAATCGACGATGATTCTGATTTTTTAGAAGAAGGCAAGATTTGAAACACTGTTTTATAAAAATCTCGCATTCTTTTCGTTTCCAATAAATGATATTAGAAACCCTAGTGTAATGTAACAATTTGGCTACAGCCACTTTTCAGAAAGAGCTCGAATAAAGGAAATTACGTTAACCCGAATCACAAAATCGAACAGGGAGCTCAGAAATACTTCTAAATATGACAACAAAATTGATGAAAAACATCCTCAAACCATGGGCATTACGAAACATAAACAAAGAGCAAGCCTATCAACACGGAAAATAAAAATTAACAACTTTGAAAATATGACTTCGCCATTTGATCAAAAAGTGTAAAAAACACTGCTTTTTCAGTAACGGATGTCACGGTGACCGACTTATAGCTAATTTCAATTAAATATTTTTAGCATAATAAGTAAGTATCAATAGACCAATTAACAAGAATATGAAATATAATGAGCAAAGGATTTTTATTTAAAAAGTTTTCCTACAGAAGATAAAATTAGAGGCAAGAAAAATGCTAACATTTGTTTTTTCGACATCAATGGATAAAGTATCATAAAACTAAAGTTATACACTTTGGATTCAAGTAGTTTTTATCTTGCATGAATACTTGTTAAAATCGATATTAAAAAACGTACATGTTCAAGAAAATAATAATGATATAATTTATTTAATATAATATTAAACTTTGTGCAGATTTCATTCCGCATACGTTATTTGACAAATTGTAAAGGAGCAGATATTACAAAAGGTCGTATGCCGCTATTCGTAGCAGATCTGCTCCTTTAGGTGCGTGCAAACTAAAAGAGCATTCGCTGTTCTAACCTTCCACTCTACGAAATTCGATCGGTACACAAAACGTGATTGGTTGATTTCGTAGAACGGGCGCTAGAACAGCGAATGCTCTTTTGGTTTAAACGCACCGTTTACAATTTGTCGAACAAATTTGTCTTACAAGTATTCAGCAATTCCTAGAAAAATCTGAACAAATTAGCAGAACATATCTACAAACTTGCTATTGATCATAAGGACCTTTTACTGTTGAAATGTAGAACAATAGCCTTTTCCTTAAGCTTTCCTCGAAAATAAAGCTTCATACCTCGTACTCGTAGTAACGAATCAAAGACGTCATGTAAATGTGGGCTTGCCTGTTGCAACTAAATTTAATGAACTCGGGATTGACACACAAAAGAAAAAACTTCATCTTATATTTTCAAGGCAGCCACAAAATTTGAGATGAGTGGCATTGAATGAGTAGTTTAAAAATAAACCGTATCTATTTTCTCGTAGGTACCTACAGAGAGATAGAATAAAAAGCATGCGATATTTCTATATTTACTTTCGATGGAAATGAAATAAATACTTTACGATAACAACAATGCGAATTTAAACGTTGTACTCGCTTAATGTAGTTTTTCGATTTCCTCGTTAATATATAATGAATACTGTAACTGCACTTTGAAATTCCCGAGATTATAATTATGTAATTTGAATGCGTATGCAATTATTGCCTGCATTTGAAAACATATACATATGCAAGAGTTTGAATAGGTGAATGACCTTCCTAGTTCCTAGATAACATTTTACATATAATTATGAAATATTCTAAGTTATTTACAAAACGTTGGCTGTAAAAGGGAAATTGGGTACACATAATTATTAGTACATAGCAGTAGGTACCTACCTATGCATGTGAACCAGCGACATGTCGACTGATATTTCTGGCTATTATATATGTAATCAAAATGTTTAGCTTTTTAAATACCACACAATCCCAAAGTACACCGTCAGACCTAAATACTTTCAATTTCAAACTACATAAATATTTGATGTGTGATGTGATTTATTGTTAGTCTCTTGCCATAAATGTTCGAAGAGACCATTACATGAACATGTTTACCTGTCATAAAATATTATAACTAATTAGAAAAATCGTCAAGTTCTGCTTTCAAATCGTAATTTGATAGCAGAAAGCCTAAGAAAATTTCAATTTTCACATTTAGTTTCTACAGCTTTACAACCTGTAGGTGCCGGTAAGGTTCAAGTAGAAAGAAAATCAAGTATTTGTAGTACTTATTTACATTCGTAAATAAATTTAACATACATTAATAATATAATAACATAACTAACAGAAAAATTACAAAAGGTCAAAAAACTGTTTAAAGTTTATACTTATATTTGACCAAAGTCGACCCAAAAAATATTCGTCTTCTAATGTAAAATGGGCATTTTAGGCTATTTTCTGATAATAATATTAGGTACGTGACGTAATCATGATAAGAGCAAACCACTAGATCAACCAAATATTCTACACTCTTGTTCTAATAATATATCGACGCTGGAAAGGAGAAATTGGATAAGCGACACAGTGCGTACTTTACAGGAGAAGCAAAAAACCGCCGAGATTTTCGAAAAAAAATCATTTAAATTAATCAGCAGGCCAAATCAAATAATTGAAGCATTATTTATGGACATAAATATGTTTTCTATGTGATGTTTTAATTATTTAACGTATTCAAGTGTTATTTAATGATTTACTGGCGCTTAAGCAAAATGGTCGGAAAAATTGATTCAGGTAAAATTATGTAACCAACACTTTGTGTAAGAAATAAGGAAGGTAAAAAAGTCCACCCGAGACTTACATAACGAATGTATCCCGTTAAAATTATCTAACTGCCGAAGTGGCTTATTTTATATTCGGGTAAAAATATATAAATTGATAAAATAGCATAAATATATCATTAAGAAATATCCACATACTTAAAATGAGAAACTATTTTAGACTTCATAGTTAGTCATATTAATTACATGAGTAACATTCCGTGACTAGTAAACGAATTTACTTACACGTGAAAAAAGAAAAACTGTTTTAGGATTTTTTATAACATTATTCCAAAAAGTAAGTAAATAGTAAAAAGGGATTATGTGAAGGGGATGGTTCATAAATAAATGTAGGTAAAAATGGATAAACGCCAATAAGTGGTTCAGATATCATAGTCAAGTAAAATTGTCTAACCGTCTTCAATTTTAAATTAAGATGAAGGTAAAATTGTCCAAACGACATGAGAACATATCATACGGTCAGGTAGAAATAGCTAACCGACAAGTGAAGTTTAGTTGTTACACGGCAAAAATATCCAAGTAAAATTTAACTTGTCATGACGAATAGGTAAAATAATCCAAGATTAATTATGTTGAATTATATTTTATCTAATCTCCAATTTACTAAAAGTTGTCAAAAACCAAGTCGTTTAGTAATAAAAAATGGTCGAAAGTTCTCTAAATCACCAATGGGATAAGCGACACAAATGTTGTCAGATGGATACGAAACCTAGCTCATTCGACGCAGAAAAATTCGCCGATTCTAACGGTGTATATAACTCAATATCTTCAAAAGTGTCGCTTATCCAATTTCTCCTTTCCAGCGTCGATATCCTAGCGCGTAGAGTCACATCTAAATTTAGTTATATTTGTATGTCACGGGGCCGCCGCTAGCAGTCCTATAAGGGTCACCCGGCAGTCCACTCAATAAAGGGAATCTAAATCATTGCATTACCGTAAATACCTAGACTTAAGGTATGAGAAGAATGCTGCAGTTCAATGATATCCCGCTGCAGTAGGGCATAGTGCATCGAGTCCGGAGTAGATATTAATCAAGGAAGCAATATTTCATAGCAGTAAATGGAAGTTAATTTGATATTAAATATAAAGGTGTTTTTCCACATATTACATATACCTATATGATTTATACAGGGTGCTCGCGAGCATTCCGAAAGATTTTAACTATGCATTCTAGACATCAAAATAAACAAAAAATATTGTGAGACCTAATGTCAATTCCACCAAAGAAAAATTTTTTTTTCTTTTTTTTCGTCTTTTTGAATACTTTTTAACATTTCCAGTACTTTTTATCATAACAACAATTTGTTTAAATTATTTATTTCAATTGTTTTTTTAAGTATAGGTTATTTCGTCAAGTCTATTCGTATTTTTTTATTGTCCGGCAAAAGGTGTGGTAATGCTTACTTTTAACAGAATAAGGTGTGAATTTGCCCTGATTTTTTTAAGCACTGGACATATTTTTTCCGTGGACCCTTCAATTGAACTTTGATTGATAGTTTAGTTTCAATTAACTCATAGGAGATTTTTTTCGCGATTTCTTGGTTGTCTCCGTAGTGACAGTTGCTTCGCGTGACCGTCCATAGTATCCTGTTTACTCTTGCTACTCGACCCAGATGTCACCCTGTATTTCTTGTAGCACAATGTACGAGCACAGCTCGGTCTGTAATTGCTCACGCCATTTAGATTAAGTATTTCAACAAATTAGTTTTGGCCCGTTCACAAACTAATTTGTTAATTGCTGCTTGAACTGTGACCATATTTGTATTATTTAGCTACAACTTTTGCTAAAATCTATATATTGTACCAAAAATTGTGAAAATGATTATAACGTTGGAATGAACTTATAATACGCGATTGAATCCTGTATCATAGTTTTATTTAAACATAGTTTTATGTAGAAAATACAAAAAATCCTTTAGTATCATTTTTGCCAGCTAAAAATCTTACAGCAGAGCAAAACATCTTACATAAAATTAACTATATTTCCACAAACGTATCGACTTAAAATTAAAACAGAATTAAAATTATGTTGTGGTAACTTCGTTACAAAAAGGGGTTAATCCGTATTGTTATGGCAATTAATACCAATAAATAAATAAATGAATATCTTGAGACATCTTACACAAACTCGACTTGGTCCTACGGTAAGCTCAATTAAGGCTTGTGATGTAGATACCAAGCGACGATATATACGATCTACAGAGTCAAGGTCCGCGTACCAACACAAAATTATATTAAAAACCCAATAAACGATTTTCGACTTTTAGCGGGATTCTTGTTAGTCCCCAGAATCTTTAAACCGTCACGTTATCTACGCAGCACGACATACTCCCCGCCTCGGAGAGTTGTCCATGATTCGTATACAAGAACTACCCTCTGGTACAGAATATACACACATTTACAAACCGTGCATTGAACTCTAAGACTGATACTCTATAACACCGTAAAGCGACAGCCGCTTTCACAATATTACACCTCATTCTAATTTCACTACTAGGTAAGGTATCATTTTCCCATGAATTGGTGTGAGCGTGTGACTCTCCCAAGATTGTTTATACATATCAGGGTGGATCGACTGTTTTGCTTAATTCGTGTACACATAATATGTTACAATAGCTAAGCAGTGACGCAACCGAGAGCCTAAAAGCTTGTAACTAAAATCAAGTTGAAAGCTGGAAGCTACCTGAACTATGCAAGAATTGGGTCCTGAGAAAGAAAAAATAATGTTCACTTACTCAATTTGATCTTTGGTACCCATTTGACTTTACTTTGATATCAGTGAGTTTTTGCACAAAGCGTAATACCTAAGCGGCAATTACACTTGGTAATTCGCCGCATACGGTCACCGAATCAAAGTATAGGTATTGTTGCTAGGCAACCAAACCAACAATGTTTTGCACGCGGCGAACGGTCTATTTACATATTAGATTATTCTTAGTGAATATTTATCATTTTTAATTAAAGTAAGATCAAATTGGGTAAGAAATAACACGTTTTATGTAAAGTAAAGCTTGTTTCACTTATGTTACTTAAAGTGACCTTACGTAGGTAAAAACAATTTAGAACAGCCATTTTACATACTCAATCTCTGCTTTGTCGTGGGTTAACGGGACAACCTTTATATAAATAGCTATCAATGGGACAACAAGGCCTGATCTCAATGCAACATTGTAATGTGTCGTGTAAAAGGAGATTATAGAGGTCAATTGCAGCAAATGAATGCATACTCTTTCCGTTTTTTATTCCAGAGGACGTTCCCTTGACTTTTTAATTATACCTACATTAATTAGATAATGTGGCCTAGTTTTTGATAGTGGAATTAGTAAGTAAATTGTAAGTAAGTATCTAACTTACGAGCATGTCCTTGTCGATTAATAAGAGCTAGCATATACAAATTATACGCAGCTCGTAGCACGTGGCCTACACGTAATCGATATACAACGTCATTGTCGAAAATAGTGAAATCTGTCTCTGTCACTCCAACGAATTCGTTATTAGTTTGACTAAGACAGATGCCCGAAATAAATGATTTTTGAAGTTCGCGGTAGTGCTGTAATAGGTAGGTACTGTGTCTGATCAAGTCCATCTACATTCTGTGACGAATGTAATTCATTTCATTTGTGTCAGTCTAACCTACCGCGAACATCCAAATCGCATATTTCGAGAATCTGTTGCTGTCACCCGGATGAAGACGAATTTGCGAGTCTGTGTTCGCCAAAGTTTTACTGTCTTTGAATCGACATGCGCTTTATCTGTAGTATTTAAGTAGTACATGTTGAGAAGTATGCAAGAACGAGTATAGGTATTTACAAGAACAAAAGGGAGACGTCAGCTAAAAAGCTTACGTAGAGTACCTGCCTGTTAGAGTACCTGGTTGATATTGTAAGCATTATGTTCTTCACAGAGGTTTCAATAAAAATACTTGTTTTATTTTTGAATAACAAAAAACACAATATATTTTCCGCTGCATGTATTATAAATCGCAGCTTCTAGCTATTATCCACCAACTATAATAGCTAATATGTATTGATATACTACTGTTACAAATTCAATCTGCAAGCGGAATCAGATCGATACACGGAAATTAAATACGTCACACGCTGCGCATACGCTGCGTCAAGTTCCAGCAGCCGTATCATGAGCTGCCGCCGCGTCAATAACGTGGATTTACTTTAAATCCGGCTCGCTCGCACCAATATACGAGACACGAGTACGAGCGGGATGGATAAAAAATAAGCCCGCGTTCATAAAGCCGCGGCAACTCTTGGTAAGCACACTGCGCGTTCCCTAATTAAACGCCGTCCCCACATTCGCTGCAATTACAAAATATGATTCACATTGTTGTTGTCAGTCCCTTATGTCAGTCCTCGCGTACAGTCAGCCGTCATAAAAGCGACAGTTTTCGTCTTTCCCCGTATTGAACAAAGGGTTGTACGCAAAAGCAACTGGTAAACCTGTTTATTGTTTAACAATCGAACACCTTAATCTCCATTATTAAAGTTCACTTTTGTACAGTTCAAACTTATACATATTCTGCCATTTAGCGATGCATAGGTACAAGTTCTTTTTTAACTTTCAACACGCAAGTCATAATAAGTAAAATTTATTGCTTGATGTTGAGTATGAAATTGATCGTTAATTTAATGACCAACATGACTAAAATGACATTTGAAAGTGAAATTCAGGAACAGAGTAAAATGCTCCCTCAGAATCCTCAGTATCAAATCGTATTATGACTTTATTTGCAATATACCTAATTTAAATTGTGTTTTCACTGAGAAAAAGTAGCAATGATGATCGATTTGCCGAATTTTTCAATACACATGTTTTTTGACACACTAGTACGAGAAATGGTTCATTTCTTGCCAAGTTCAAACTTTGGACGGCCACCTGTTCCGAATTATGAAAAACATAGACGTGCGAAAAGCAAATTCGTAACCCGTGTAGGTTATAAACACTCCCTTCGGTCATGATTTAATTTATTGCCACCCATTTCGAACCACATTTTGTTCGCACTTGTATCGTAATATATAAAATAGTGCAAGCTATGCAATGGTAGTTAGAGTTACATATTTTTCTACTTTCTCAACTCGACCTGAGAATACGAGAATGATCCATTGTTTAGAATGTCTCAATTATTATAGCCCATTGAACAGTAATTATTTATTTAACTACTGAACATGGACTTTAAGCCTTAATTGACAATGATTTCAGTGCAGAGCGACCTTAATAGTCCAGATTTAATGACGGACATTCTCTTTGATATACTGTTTGTAGTTGTTTGATATTTATACGATACTTGCCTTGTTTACTTTTTATCGGACTGTGGCTGTTTGTATTTTTTAATGTTGGTGGCGAGTATGTTTTGTTTTGGTAAGGACTTTTACATCTGCATTCAAAATTGTTTATCACCACCAACCATCTTCTTTTTCAAACTGCACTTCTAACGAAACTGATATAACTAATGACATTTTAAATAGGGCTAGGTTCTAATTTTAGTCTTATTATGCTGTCGTTCGATTTTAAGCATTTTATGCTAAGCTATGCATTTTATTATGAGGAGAAAAAAAATTGTCATTGCCAATGATCATATTTAATATATTTATTTATTTGCCACCGCTTGATACAAGCTTGGTCGGCTAGATTCCCATTTACGCAATTTATGAAGCATCCTAGTAAGTCATGGTAAGTACAGCTCTTGAGTAAAACACTAAGGTGTATTTTCCGTGACAAAGAAGATGATCGCATCACTGTGTACTTTCAAACTTTCTCTTATCTAACGTGCGTTACCACAATCGTTTCTAGATAGCTATCTTTAGGCTACCTACCCAAGTATACATTCCCATTATAGTGATTGTTTTTGTACCCTGAAGTCTAAAGGCTCTTGAACTTTGCGGTTTAAGGCTGAGGCCAGACGAGTGTAATATTTTGAGTTTTGAGCGGCGGATTTTCGGCCGCTCTGTGCATTGTCACATCGTCACGTGACCCAATGTAAGGAGCGACAGAAATTGCGCGACTCAAAACTCAAAATATGACGCTCGTCTGGCCTCAACCTAAAGATGCATTCAGACCAAACGAGCATTCGCTATTCTATCCCCCACTCCATGAAATCAACGAATCACGTTTTGTGTAACGATCGAATTTCGTAGAGTAGGAGGATAGAACAGCGAATGCTCTTTTGGTCTGAATGCACCTTCAGAAGAATTTTCTCCCGTAAACGCTTCGAATGTAGAATAAACTCCCTGCCAAGGTTTTATCAAAGGACTACAGTACATGGTTCTTCAATTTGATTCTGATATCCATGGGTAACTAGAACTAGTGGACTATCAGGCAAGCCGTTTGCTTGTTTGCCACCGCCATGATATAAAAAATGTCTTAAATGTCTTCATGTTTGTGGTACGAATTTTAATGCGTATACATTCTTACCTCTGAAACGTAATTCACACTACCTCTTCGCCATTGCAATGGATGATAATTACCTGAAACAAGATAAGTTAAATTTAGTTTATAGTCTTATAAAAATAATGCTACCTACATTTAGTCACCTTATTTTAGATTTTGTTTCCGGATCCTACTGTACTAAACACGGCAAAACATGTAACAACCACAGCTAAAATTCAAACTAGGCACGTAATTTTACTAAATTCGTCGGTACAATCGTCATGTTGTCGCAAACCAACTGCGACAAACTCATTTTGACAATTATTTTCCCAATACAAAAAAAAATCCGTTTCATCAAACCTGTCACACCATCGGAAAAATCATAAGTATATTGAATGAATTCGCCCAACTGATTACTATTTGATTCTCGATCTACTTTTTAGCTCGCTCATCGGTACAGTTTACAACGGAGGCAATTGTCTGCTCATTGTTTTGTTATTTCAGTAACAATAAACCCGTGTTTGCAGTTACCCAAGATTTTGATTCAACTCGTCTTCTTTTGTTCTCCTTATCAGATCTCACCTACATTGAATTGTACGAGACAATTGCCTAATCATATCGCATTTGAAGCATTGCTTGTTTTGAACACAGTTTGTACAATAATTACCAAAAAATATGGTTATTTAACGAATTTCGAAAAATATGCTACTTGAATTTGTTGTTGTGTTATGCTTTTTAAGCTGTTGGTACCTACTCAGTTACTTATATGTTTACAAAGATATGTTTACAAAAATTTAGGAGAAATTTCTCCGCGAAAAATATTTCTGTAACAGTTAGTCAGCAATCAGTACGAAACACTACAATTTTTCATACAACCTGTATATTCAACATCATCAATATGTACTTTCAGCAGTAATAGTTTTTAATAATGCAGGTTTTTAGGGTTCTGTAATACACTAGGAGCCCAAAGTTTCGCCATGTCGGTTTTGCCGTCTGTCCATCTGTCTATCCGCAGCATAGCCGTTAGTACTACAGCAATTTGGTATTAATCACGCCGACAAGTTGTAGAATGAAATATAAAAAAATATACTTTTCGATTACATACGAATGTCAACCGTACCTATACAACTTCATTAGCTAAGTAATGTGAAATAATTAAACTAGTTAGGAATATCAGGATATAAGTACGCACTCACCTTATAAAACCATTTAATAAGCTTACACTACAGTGAAATTGCACTCCCACGTTCAAGCAAATGTTCATTGCACTCGGACGCAAGAACCATTACAGAGACACACTGATTGACAATTTTTATAATAATTTCAACCCTATTCATTCAAGCATAAGATCCATAAGCATGTTTTTAGAACTGAGAGCGTATTGGTAATCAGAATTAATAAGATAATTAATTAACGATTGGTTCTCTTTTCACTTCCCTAATTGGTAAAATTATTAACGATAAGACTACCGGTCGGTTAGTTTGTATTTTTATTATCTTTTGCGTCTGTCCGAATGTGTTGTATGTAGAGTCCACCGATTGAAACTTGGGCCACTCAGGAACGTTATAAGTAAACAGATTCTAAGAAATATCTTCGTACTTGTCATTGTGACGCGGTTCTAGAATGGCCTAAGGTTTTATTTAATTGTTTGAATGAACAAATATCGTTGCACATTTCAGGAAAAAATCCCGTTTCTTTCCAAACGGCTCAGTTTTTGGATTTTTACGGGAAAATAATGATATTTCGTCGGGGACAGTGCAATACCGCGTATCTAACACAATATATCAATAAGATTCTTATTTCAAACATACTTCTATGTAATCTAATCTTTATCTGCATGTGGTGGTTACGCGGTATGGCACTATACCCGACGATTTACTACTACAATTTTTCAGAAAAGCCGAAATGGGGTATTTTGTGGGTCAACTAAAATTATTTTATTAAATATTTTCTTTGATTTGTTTTTTTATTACTAATAAAAACTATATATATAT
>JALPQI010021590.1:0-16380 GCA_025490895.1 Thaumatotibia leucotreta
GAGAGGGATATCTCGGCTCGATTTTTGGCCGAGAATTCCGAGACTCGGTCTCGGTCTCGACCGAGACCGAGACCGAGACCGAGATCTCGGTCGGACCTTAGACATAATGTCCAGAACCAGAATGTTACTTTTGGTAACACCATTACAAATGCAATTCCTAACTTTCGGTCATTTATTTAAACAATCCTGTAGTCTGCCTGCATTAAATTAACGGTATTCAATTTGTTTCAATTCTAGAGTTTAGACCTAAAGGTTACAGAATGCTTTAAGAGAGGAAGAAGAAAACGGGTATCAAGTATCAAATCAACCAGAGCGGGTATCACTAATAATTTAAAGTTTTATGTAAATGTCTGAAATAAAGCCTAACAGCAAATATTAGTACCCCGTACAGAAAGGGGAGAACGAATTGCACAATATACATTAATCATCCGTTTTGAAACCAAATATAAAAAAAATACCGTCACACTTAAGGAACTAACTCACAATTAGTAGGAAGAGACTTGTTAACCACAGACTAACAGTACTTAAGATTTAATTCATGAATTCATTCATACATTTTTACACAGTACCTACATTTTATTAACGTCTATCATAAAAGAGGCTAGCAGTAATAAAACTAAACAACAATGGTTGAACATAAGCTACATAAACATAAGATTAATATGTAATTATTGGTCACTCTCAAATCTCAGATATGGATCTCGTAAACAACATTCAGCAAGGATACGTCATCGTCATCATGGCCGGCACTCGGCACAGTCACAAAAGCAAGTGTGACCTTGAATACTCGGAACGCACCTTTTACTTTTATTTTCGTCTCGTCCATACCTTTCTCACACGATACATGATATAAATACAAAGATGTATAAAGTAGGCAGCGCCGCAAATTGAGGTTATGTGTTAGGATGTGATGTCACCGGTAAAAACCAGAAAAATGCTCGACTTCTTTGTCTCTACAATCCAGCTGATAGTTTACAAGTTACTGTAAAAACTGTAGGTGGTTTATAATACTTAAATTCGATTTTTATCAGATGCGAGTCTTATAACTTGCACTCCCTGCACTCAAGAAGACGCACATAAGTATATGTCGGAGCTATCCTTGACGAGTTGAATGATATTACACTACGAATCAAAGCACGCGACTTTGTGAATGAAAAAATCTAGAGGTACTTAATACATTGATGTATAATAATGATGTACTATAGATAGGTAAAATTAAAATACGTCTTGTAATGTTGATGTCCTTATTGTGTATACACATTGACACAATAAGGACATCAACATTACAAGACGTATTTTAATTAGGCGTAGTCGGTGCCTACCTAATCCCAAAAAGCCCTCTATAAAAATTCATAAGAATAAAGCAGGAATATTCAAAAATCATTTAAAATTAATTTTAGGCTTTTTTATTTATCAGTAAGCTTGCGGTTGCACAACTCCTGAATATGATAAGTTGCCGAACAATAAACAGTCGGTAGTTAATCAGAGAGATAACGCGGAGATAGGTATGACATCATTTAATTATAACCGATTCATATATGAATTGTTAACAAGGTACTTTAATGTTACAACGCTTTTGAGTTATTTAAACCTTGATCTGTATCCGATTTCCATGTTAAAAAATAATCGCAAAAAAGAGATAGGATGGAGCACAAAATGAACGTACCTATACCTATTCCATTCCATCTCTAAGTTCTATTGTAAACTGGTAACATATAAATAAAGGGTAGGTACACAAGTAAACAGTATATCGTCGGCTGACAAACACAACACTATAAACTATAAAAACTGTCACTACTCTTAGTATTGAATTAGAACTGAGATAAGAGCTTTATTTGCTACTAAGTGAGTTGTGTTTGTCAACGATATAATGATTAATGATACAATTGAGGTTAGAGTGTGAAAAACTTTGACTAACTTCAACTAGTTGGGTGGTCGAAATAATTGGCCCAATATAAAAAGTTCTTAAGGAATATAATCTAGGACACGTCTATCATCTACATGATACGGATGTAATTGTATATCTAGTGTGAGAGCTTATTGACATATAGGTAAGTACTCGTAAAATTCGTCAGTAGAGTTTATAAAACCGGCCAAGAGCATGTCGGGCCAAGTTCAGTATAGTGCTCCGTAGTTATTCAAAAACGTTGTTCGAAATAGTTTTATTTCAAAGTTTTCTGTAAGCCAGATTCATGATTTTTTTCATATTTTTTGGACCCACGGATCAAAAGTTAGAGGGAGGGGGGACATTATTTTTTATTCTGGAGCTATATTTTCTTTCAAGAGCCTTATTAAGAGACCTATTCAATGATACCCTGTGGGGTACATTTATAGGATAACTTACAGCAAATTAAAAAAGTCGTCCCCACTTCACCAGTCGGGGAGGTACTCGAAAAAAATGAGGCACAGTAAACTCACATGTGAAGACTCGGAAGGTATCCGTATTGCGGAAGACATAGACGACGATGGCGACGGCGGCCACGAAGAGCAGCAGGCCGCCCAGGGCGATGGCCACCCACACGTAGGCCGGCGACACGGGCGCTGACACGCACTGCAGGCCCTTCACGTCTTCTGTCAGCCTGTGGAAGGAATTACATGTCATAAATCAATATTTCGCCGTGTGCTTACTCATGGTCACTGATTACCCAAGGGCAGAAACGCGGTCTACAATGGAGCGAGTTCGCCCAGAAGGTGCCTATTTACCCTGGACTTGAAGGCTGACGGGTTATATGATCTCAGAAATATAGAGGCTGACAGGGAAGTGAAGCGCTTCGTGCGAATCTTTATAATAACTACCATAGTAAAGGTGCCGTGTGGTGACGGCAGCAAGAATACATTTGTCCCCACCCCAACTCCTGCGGGTGTCGTAAAAGTCGACTAAGGGATTGAAGTGTCACTGACCATTATTTGATAAAATGATGATGGGCAGCTGCGTCATCGTATTGGACGCATTACTGCGATCGCCAATCCGCTTGCCCAGCGTGGCGATTAATAATAATAATAATAATATAGACATTTTTATAAAACACCTAGCCTAAGAGAAGAGATAAATAAAGGATAATAATAATAATAATATACCTTTATTTCGTAAAATAATTTACAAGACGTGGCAAATGTCTCCGCACTAGGCTTCGCCTGTATCGCGGAAAACCAATACAATTTCATAACAGAAATCATGTTTACAAAATTGGTATCAAAATTTTGGTGAAAGGAAAAAAACAAAAAAGAAAGAAATCTTATAGCTAAAACAAAGAAAGCACAATTAGGAACTAAAATACACAATGTAAAACGTTTTCTGTCTCGTTATAATCTAGAGAGTGCAATAAATTAAACAGGAGTTTCTTTGCTTCTGCTGTAGTACAGTCTCTTAGGTTACAGTGTCTGAGCATGGCATTATAGGTAATAGCTCTGATATGGTCTCCAAAGCGTTTCCCAAAGGTTGAGTTTACACGGGGAATAGGTAATTTGAAAACTCTTTTTTTCTTTAACGAAGTGTAGCAAGGCATTCGTTTAGAGGCAATGTGTGTTTGTAATGAAATTTTATGAATAAATAGTTGACGGACTGAAAGAATATGAGTTTGAGCATAGAGGGCGGAAGTTGGGAAGCGAAAAGGTTTATGTAACATGACTTTTAACACAGACCGTTGGGCTCTTTCAATTTCGAGCATGGTGGTCTTCCCCGCACTGCCCCACACTGGGATGCAGTACCCGATGACCGACTGACATAGTGAAACATAGACCATCTTTAGGAGAGATTCCTCTGCAGAGTTGCGAAGTTTTTTAAAGATAAATATTGACTTTCTGATTCTATTAGCAAGATTGTGTATGTGGCTTTTAAAATTTAAATGTTCATCTACAAGAAGACCTAAATATTTTATAACATTAGTATTTTGAATGGCATTGCAGTTGCAAGAAGTGGACGAAAAGTTAGAACACGTATGAATTTTTATTACTGGATTGAGATCTGGTTTAGAAGAGGCGGTTTTATGAAAACACAGAAATTTTGTTTTATTACTGTTTATGGTGAGAAGGTTGGATCGTAACCAGCTAGATGCAATATTAAGGCCTCTTTCTGCGGTAGCTATTGCTCGTTCCCAGGTTATATCATTGAATAGGATGACCGTATCGTCGGCGTAACAAATTATGTCGGAGTTCTGGATTTTAAGATTGAGAATGTCATTCATATAGATCATGAAAAGGGTAGGGCCGAGAATACTCCCTTGTGGAACGCCAAAGTTGACAGGATGAATAGAGCTTTTAAAAGGTCCCACTTTTACTAGTTGCCGTCGTCCAGACAGGTAGCTCTCAAACCAAGACAGAGGAAGACCATGGATACCTAACACCTGCAGTTTACGGAGTAAAATTGGGATTGATACGGTATCAAAGGCCTTGGCCAGATCTAGAAAGACACCGATGCATTTTAAGTTGTTGTCTAGGTATGAAGAAATGAGGTTGGTAAGAATTGAAGTTGCGTCTTCTGTCGATCGTTTCTGCCTAAAACCGAACTGACGGTCCGATAAAAGGCTGAAATTCTCGAGATACTGGATTAGTCGCCGGTTAACTAGTTTCTCGAAAATTTTTGAAAATGTACTTAATAAGGAAATCGGCCGGTAATTACCAGGGACGTTTTTTGGTCCCTCTTTATGAATAGGAGTTACCGATGCCAATTTCCATTGCTCCGGGTAACAACCAGAACTGAGGCTGAGATTATAAATGTATAATAATGGTTCAGTAATTGCATTTATTACACACTTTAAAAGCTTATTGTTTATGCCATCTGGGCCAGGCGCACTATAATCTTTTAACTGCATAACAAACTCTTTAATTTCCTTGGCGTCAGTTGGTTGCATAAAGAAAGATTTGTCAGTGCCCCTGCTCAGACGAAGATTACTAGCCAGAGTCTCCTCCGTTTCCCCAGTCTCTGATATAATTTGTGTCGCTAATTTTTGACCGACAGTTGAAAAGAACTGATTGCAATTATTTAATGACTCCAACGGGTCAGGGGTAGAAATGAGATCAACGGGTATATGGTTTTGTTTGTTTAGGCACAAAGTACCCAAATATAGAGGGTCTGTTTCATAGAAGGCTCAAATAGTTCGAAATATGTTACAATAGATGTCACTAGGAGCACGATTGACTAGTAATAGATTTAGTTTTATTTGAAATCCAGATATTTACTACCTGTTAGTGCACAGTTTTAATTAATTTAGCATCATACATCGAAAATAGTCAAAACCACCCTTTCTAGAAGAGTAAATTAGTAAATAAAAAATTAACTATTTTTGGAATAAATTGATTTCAGCGCCATCTATTATTGCACGTACATATTTTTATGCGTTTTTCTCGATACGCGTCAAACAGTACACTACTCGAGTCTTGACAGCAATAATCTATAGATGTCGCTAAACAAAATCTTGCATATATTGATTTTAAATGTTTAAGGAGGTCTAAAAAACCGAAAAACTAATAAATACATACAAAAAAAAAGTAAAAAGTCCCTAAATCGCTAATAATAACAAAAAATACATACATTACAAGTCATATGCTAGGATTTGAACCCGTAACATAACAACTGATAACAATAAATAGCTGAGAGCCTACCGCGAAACACGTACGAAGTGTTGCCTCTCTCTCGCACTCGTGAATTCCACTATAAGTGTGACAGGGAGGCAACACTTCTTTCGTTGTTCGCGGTAGGGCCTCTGATTAGGGTATATCCGAATTATATAACAGATACATTGCGGCGCGGCGTTGCCGTTTAGTTGTCAGCATTCGCTTTGCTTTACCGTAATCTGACGAGCTGGCAACAAACGAAACGAGAGCCATAGAAAATTGAAGGTAATCTGAGCATTGCATTCTGTTTCTATTCTACGCTTCAATACCAAACTCACATAGCGAAATAATAATTAAACTCTTACTAATGGCACTCTATCAATATCATTGGCAATAAATAGCTCTACTCTGTCCAACATCCAACAAACTCTGTAAGAAAAAAAGGGCTAATACTAATTTTCTCTTATTGTGTCTACATTTTTTGAATTTGCCATTTGTGTCCATTTTAAGATCCAAGATGGCGGGAACTTTTTTTGCAATTTTCATCATTGTACTCGTTTCTGACTAATTCGCATACGTGGAATATCATTTTTGGGTCCATTCTAAGATCCATGATGGCGGGAACTTTTTTTTTGTAATTTTCATCATTATACTCGTTTCCGACTAATTCGCATACGTGGAATACGATTTCCGGGTCCATTCTAAAATCCAAGATGGCGGGAACTTTTTTTGCAATTTTCATCATTATACTCGTTTCCGACTAATTCGCATACGTGGAATACGATTTCCGGGTCCATTCTAAAATCCAAGATGGCGGGAATTTTTTTTTGTAATTTTCATCATTATACTCGTTTCCGACTAATTCGCATACGTGGAATACGATTTCCGGATCCATTCTAAAATCCAAGATGGCGGGAACTTTTTTTTTGTAATTTTCATCATTATACTCGTTTCCGACTAATTCGCATACGTGGAATATCATTTTTGGGTCCATTCTAAGATCCAAGATGGCGGGAACTTTTTTTTGTAATTTTCATCATTATACTCGTTTCCGACTAATTCGCATACGTGGAATACGATTTTAGGGTCCATTCTAAGATTCAAGATGGCGGGAACTTTTATTTTGCAATTTTCATCATTATACTCGTTTCCGACTAATTCGCATACGTGGAATACGATTTCCGGGTCCATTCTAAAATCCAAGATGGCGGGAAATTTTTTTTGTAATTTTCATCATTATACTCGTTTCCGACTAATTCGCATACGTGGAATACGATTTCCGGATCCATTCTAAAATCCAAGATGGCGGGAACTTTTTTTTTGTAATTTTCATCATTATACTCGTTTCCGACTAATTCGCATACGTGGAATACGATTTCCGGGTCCATTCTAAAATCCAAGATGGCGGGAACTTTTTTTTGCAATTTTCATCAGTGTACTCGTTTCTGACTAATTCGCATACGTGGAATATCATTTTTGGGTCTATTCTAAGATCCAAGATGGCGGGAACTTTTTTTTTGTAATTTTCATCATTATACTCGTTTCCGACTAATTCGCATACGTGGAATACGATTCCCGGGTCCATTCTAAAATCCAAGATGGCGGGAACTTTTTTTTGCAATTTTCATCATTGTACTCGCTTCTGACTAATTCGCATACGTGGAATACGATTCCCGGGTCCATTCTAAAATCCAAGATGGCGGGAACTTTTTTTTGCAATTTTCATCATTGTACTCGTTTCTGACTAATTCGCATACGTGGAATACGATTTCCGGGTCCATTCTAAAATCCAAGATGGCGGGAACTTTTTTTTGCAATTTTCATCATTGTACTCGTTTCTGACTAATTCGCATACGTGGAATATCATTTTTGGGTCTATTCTAAGATCCAAGATGGCGGGAACTTTTTTTTTGTAATTTTCATCATTATACTCGTTTCCGACTAATTCGCATACGTGGAATACGATTCCCGGGTCCATTCTAAAATCCAAGATGGCGGGAACTTTTTTTTGCAATTTTCATCATTGTACTCGTTTCTGACTAATTCGCATACGTGGAATACGATTTTCGGGTCCATTCTAAGATTCAAGATGGCGGGAACTTTTATTTTGCAATTTTCATCATTATACTCGTTTCCGACTAATTCGCATACGTGGAATACGATTTCCGGGTCCATTCTAAAATCCAAGATGGCGGGAATTTTTTTTGCAATTTTCATCATTATACTCGTTTCCGACTAATTCGCATACGTGGAATACGATTTCCGGGTCCATCCTAAAATCCAAGATGGCGGGAATTTTTTTTTGCAATTTTCATCATTGTACTCGTTTCTGACTAATTCGCATACGTGGAATATCATTTTTGGGTCCATTCTAAGATCCAAGATGGCGGGAACTTTTTTTTTGTAATTTTCATCATTATACTCGTTTCCGACTAATTCGCATACGTGGAATAAATACGATTCCCGGGTCCATTCTAAAATCCAAGATGGCGGGACCTTTTTTTTGCGATTTTCATCATTGTACTCGTTTCTGACTAATTCGCATACGTGTAATACGATTTCCAGGTCCATTCTAAGATCCAAGATGGCGGCTACTTTTTTTTTTGGAATTTTCATTATTATACTCGTTTCTGACTAATTCGCATACGTGTAATACGATTTCCGGGTCCATTCAAAGATCCAAGATGGCGGGAACTTTTTATTTTGCTATTTTCATCATTATACTCGTTTCCGACTAATTCGCATACGTGGAATACGATTCCCGGGTCCATTCTAAGATTCAAGATGGCGGGAACTTTTATTTTGCAATTTTCATCATTATACTCGTTTCCGACTAATTCGCATACGTGGAATACGATTTCCGGGTCCATTCTAAAATCCAAGATGGCGGGAACTTTTTTTTGCAATTTTCATCATTATACTCGTTTCCGACTAATTCGCATACGTGGAATACGATTTCCGGGTCCATCCTAAAATCCAAGATGGCGGGAATTTTTTTTTGCAATTTTCATCATTGTACTCGTTTCGGACTAATTCGCATACGTGGAATATCATTTTTGGGTCCATTCTAAGATCCAAGATGGCGGGAACTTTTTTTTTGTAATTTTCATCATTATACTCGTTTCCGACTAATTCGCATACGTGGAATAAATACGATTCCCGGGTCCATTCTAAAATCCAAGATGGCGGGAACTTTTTTTTGCGATTTTCATCATTGTACTCGTTTCTGACTAATTCGCATACGTGTAATACGATTTCCAGGTCCATTCTAAGATCCAAGATGGCGGCTACTTTTTTTTTGGAATTTTCATTATTATACTCGTTTCTGACGAATTCGCATACGTGTAATACGATTTCCGGGTCCATTCAAAGATCCAAGATGGCGGGAACTTTTTATTTTGCTATTTTCATCATTATACTCGTTTCCGACTAATTCGCATACGTGGAATACGATTCCCGGGTCCATTCTAAAATCCAAGATGGCGGGAACTTTTTTTTGCAATTTTCATCATTGTACTCGTTTCTGACTAATTCGCATACGTGTAATACGATTTCCAGGTCCATTCTAAGATCCAAGATGGCGGCTACTTTTTTTTTGTAATTTTCATTATTATACTCGTTTCTGACTAATTCGCATACGTGTAATACGATTTCCGGGTCCATTCTAAGATCCAAGATGGCGGGAACTTTTTTTTGCATTTTTCATCATTATACTCGTTTCTGACTAATTCGCATACGTGGAATACGATTTTCGGGTCCATTCTAAAATCCAAGATGGCGGGAACTTTTTTTTGCAATTTTCATCATTGTACTCGTTTCTGACTAATTCGCATACGTGGAATATCATTTTTGGGTCCATTCTAAGATCTAAGATGGCGGGAACTTTTTTTTTGTAATTTTCATCATTATACTCGTTTCCGACTGATTCGCATACGTGGAATACGATTTCCGGGTCCATTCTAAAATCCAAGATAGTGGGAACTTTTTTCTAGCAATTTTCATCATTATACTCGTTTCCGACTGATTCGCATACGTGGAATACGATTTCCGGGTCCATTCTAAAATCCAAGATAGCGGGAACTTTTTTTTTGCAATTTTCATCATTATACTCGTTTCCGACTGGTTCGCATACGTGGAATACGATTTCCGGGTCCATTCTAAAATCCAAGATAGCGGGAACTTTTTTTTTGCAATTTTCATCATTATACTCGTTTCCGACTAATTCGCATAAGTGGAATACGATTTCCGAGTCCATTCTAAAATCCAAGATGGCGGGAACTTTTTTTGCAATTTTCATCATTATACCTACTCGTTTCTGACTAATTCGCATACGTGGAATATCATTTTTGGGTCCATTCTAAGATCCAAGATGGCGGGAACTTTTTTTTGCAATTTTCGTCATTGTACTCGTTTTCGACTAATTCGCATACGTGGAATACGATCAAGATGGCGGGAACTTTTTTTTTGCAATTTTCATCATTATACTTTTTTCTGACTAATTCGCATACGTAGAATACGATTTTCAGGTCCATTCTAAGATCCAAGATGGCGGTAATTTTTTTTGTAATATTTGTCAATGTACTCGATTTCGACTAATTTATAAACGTGGAACCCTAATTTGGGGTTAATTTAATATCCAAGAGTTTTTATATTTAGCATGTTCTTATGAGTAGCGGAAATGCAGTACCTATAATGAAAAAAAAACTGCACAAAAGTTCAAAAAAGGTGCCGCCATTTTGTATCTTACAATTGATGTACTTTTGGGCAGTTTATTTCATTAAAGATACTCCATTTCCAATACATATACGTAAATAACCTTAGATCTTAAATTTGCCCTAAATTCGGGTTCCACGTTTGTAAATTAGTCGAAAACAAGTACAATGATAAAAATTACAAAAAAAAGTTCCCGCCATCTTGGATCTCAGAATGGACCCCAAACTCGTATGTGAATTAGTCAGAAACGAGTATAATGATGAAAATTGCAAGAAAAATGTTCCCGCCATCTTGGATCTCAGAATGGACCTGGAAATCGTATTGCAAGTATGCGAATTAGTCAGAAACGAGTATAATGATGAAATTTACAAGAAAGTAGCCGCCATCTTGGATCTTAGAATGGACCCGGAAATCGTATTACACGTATGCGAATTAGAAACGAGTACAATGATGAAAATTGCAAAAAAAAGTTCCCGCCATCTTGGATTTTAGAATGGACTCGGGAATCGTATTCCACGTATGCAAATTAGTCGGAAACGAGTATAATGATGAAAATTGCAAAAAAAAAGTTCCCGCCATCTTGGATCTTAGAATGGAACCAAAAAAATTATTCCACGTATGCGAATTAGTCGGAAACGAGTATAATGATGAAAATTGCAAAAAAAAAGTTCCCGCCATCTTGGATTTTAGAATGGACCCGGAAATCGTATTCCACGTATGCGAATTAGTCGGAAACGAGTATAATGATGAAAATTGCAATATAAAAAGTTCCCGCCATCTTGAATCTTAGAATAGACCCGAAAATCGTATTGCACGTATGTGATTTGTCAGAAACGAGTACAATGATGAAAATTGCAAAAAAGTTCCCGCCATCTTGGATCTTAGAATGGACCCAAAAATGATATTCCACGTATGTGAATTAGTCAGAAAAGAGTATAATGATGAAAATTTAAAAAAAAAAGTTCCCGCCATCTTGGATCTTAGAATGGACCCAAAAATGATATTCCACGTATGCAAATTAGTCAGAAACGAGTATAATGATGAAAATTGCAAAAAAAGTTCCCGCCATCTTGGATTTTAGAATGGACCCGGAAATCGTATTCCACGTACATGCGAATTAGTCGGAAACGAGTATAATGATGAAAATTGCAAAAAAAGTTCCCGCCATCTTGGATCTCATAATGGACCCGAAAATTGTATTCAACGTATGCGAATTAGTCAGAAACGAGTATAATGATGAAAATTGCAAAAATAAGTTGCTGCCATCTTGGATCTCATAATGGACCCGAAAATTGTATTCAACGTATGCGAATTAGTCAGAAACGAGTATAACCCAACTCTGTCAGGAATAACTAGGTACACTCTTCACGCTTCAAGTTCGTCTGTATACTCATTTTCACCCTGTATAATTATGTATGTAACACCCTGTATGTATACGTATGTATCTATCGGATCTATGATCACTTTGTATAACTATAAAACGAAACGAAAGAGCTCGTGATTCTGATTAGAAAAAATGTATAAAAGTCCATATATGGAAAATTTTATAAAACGACAACAAAATAAAAACCCGCCCGTTTGCACCTTGTAAAACACTGTTTTTACAAAATCAAAGATTATGCGCAACAAAAAAATAAAAAAACAAAGTTTGAAAAAAAAGAAATAAAAGAACATTTTCAGCGCGTATAGTTAGGATTTGAACCTGGTACCACTGCTTCACAGCCGAACGCATGGACCACATTACCAACCTCCCTATATCGTGGTACGGCAAAATATGCTATGTGTTGCAAGTGATCATGCGTTTCGTTCGTGGCAAGGTAGTGTAAACTGTTTCAGAGCCATCTGTGCCAATGGACGAACAACAAAGGTAGTGTATATACTGTTTCAGAGCCATCTGTATGCCATGCTCACGAACAACCGTGGCGCCGTCTAGTAGTGACGACATTTCAGGTGGATGCATTTCAATGTATGGTGCTGATATATCTACTTAAACTAAATAATCTCTGGTTTAGGTTACAAATATTTTTTACGACATTCCATAGGTTTTTTGTGTTCCGGTTATTAATTGAGAGCTCGTGCTTTTCGTGCTGTTCTTTTAACTTTTTGAGGAGATTATTGCAAAAATTCTTATAACGGTTGTAAGTCAAAGCTATAACTGCATCTTGTGGAAACTGTCTTGATTTTAAGTGTAGTTTATCACGATGTTGGATACATCGGAGGAGACCGGGCGTCATCCACGGCTTTAGTGTGAATTTAGAACGGGATATCTTTATTACTTTTGAATTAACTTCGACAGCTTGCTGAAATATACCCATGAAAGTTTTCGTAGCAATATTGACATCAGTTTCATTTAGAACTGCGCACCAATCTGTCGTTGAAAGCTTTGAGTAGACACCTTCATAATCAATCAAAGTTTTAGTCCTGTTAGGCTTTTGTTTGAAAGAAACGTGCGAAGCAATTTCGACAGCACTTGCTCTGTGATCAGTTATGTTCAGTTCACAAACTGCACCAGTTACTTGATATCTTGTTCTTAAAAATATGTGATCGATTATAGGCATTTACCTCCTAATGCGGTCTATACGTATAGTTAATAGGCGAAGCCTACGTCCAGCAGTGATCTATCATATGGTGATACATAAATCACATCTTTTTCCTAGAGGGGTAGGCAGAGATCACGGATTTCCATTTGACACAATCCTGACAGACCACTTTCGCTTCACTCATTTTCATAGCGTTCCTAGTACATGCGCGTCGGTTTAGAGTACTTCTGACCTGGCCTGTTTGCAACAGTTCCCCGATTTGGTCGAGAAAAGTTCGCCAAGGTCTTCCCCTTCCAACTGAACCTTCCACTCTTTATGGGGAAGGAATTAGTCTAGAAATTTCAGCGTTGTGCTCGTGGTTGCACTGCCTGATCTCCAGCTCCGTGTGCTTACCATGAGCCGCTGGCGCCTTATTAACGCAGACTTACTTTCTATCTGTATGGCTACTGTACAAGTTTGGAAGAATTACAGGGCTTGAGCGGCTTGAACCATGTAACTGGCACTCTGGCTTCTACGTCACGAAATCAAATGGAATTCATTTTCATATACCTTACCTGTACATACCTATGTTCTTTCCCTTCATTCGTTTCTTCATTGTTATACAACTTGCAGTAAGTATTTGTAAGTATTAGGCAGTCTAAGGACTCTAAATATTTCGTAAAACACTAGTTTTCGAACGACAGCAAAGTTTTTATTGAGAAGTGAGATCTAATCTTACCTTATTTTCTATTTGCTTACTTCTGAATTTTTTTATAATAATATTGTCTAACTAAATGACTATTGACATGTTACCTTCGCAACAGTAGGTACCTATTATTAAAGTTGATACGCCATTCTCATAGGTGTTATACAGTTCAATTTCTGTCGAGTTCGGGATCAGATTAAACAGTTACTACCGCGCTACTAATGACTAATGAGCGTCAACAATCTTTGTAAACACGCGTATCAAGTCTCCTATGTCAATCGTCCACGTCGCGACGGCGCTCGGCTCGCCTCAATAAAACCTGGAGACACTCGTCAAAACACTCATATTCATACTCGTAACAGTATTCATACTCGTAACGTTAACCGCCCGCGACGCTCGATATTCTGATGCTAATTGAAGCCCGTCGTAATTATGTTCGGTTACGGATTACGGATCACAAGTGGACAAACATTGCGATGTGGAAGAATAAACAATTCCAGTCTTTTTCTAAAGGAATTACTCAATGACTACCATAAGCCATGGTGTGATTCATAATTAGGTATAGTCAGTATTTCGAGATGTTTAAACAAAATAAGTATACAATAAGGAAACAGTAATAAAAATAATCTAGCTCTGAATAAACAACTGCAACCCGCGATAAATGAAACATCATTTATTTTCAGGGTGTTTTGAAAAAAAACCGAATACCTGATTCTACCAAATCTGGACGTGTTTGGTCGGACACATTCGAATCAGAATCACTGATTCTGTTGTCTTCTGTTGATTCGATCAATCTAGACAATAAAAAATAATGTTCCAAAATTTTCTTACAAAATTTGAGTTTCCGTTACGGGACGCTCATACCCAACAAACATATTAGCTATAACAGCAACTCATTTAGAATCCTGAGTGATATAGTAGTTTTATAAGACGTATAATAATTGTTTTAGGTGATACTATGGAAATAAACAGTCCTCTTAATACACTGGTGCTAGTAAGGTGATATAATATACATAAGATTGCATATTGTAGCTAAAAGCTGTAATAAGGTGGTATTAACTGCCTTTTTATATGCTATGGTTACCACTTTAAGGATATTTTAACACTGGAGGTTCTTTTGGGGTGCCCATTATAACTTACTCGCGCTGTAGCTCTATAATCGTGTTATGTTTACCTTTTAGTGCTTAATGTCGCGTACAGTGTTACAAAAGCTATAAAAATAACCTTAAGCCATTTAAGAGTGGTAACATGAGTTCTTATAGCACTTAGTAATTTAGCGATACAACAGACATAATTTTCCCTGTTAAATCACTTAGCTTTTTAGAGCTTGAAGTGCTATAACAGCGGTATGACCGTAGCTCTACAAGAGTGTTTACGTGAACATTATTACCACTTAAAGTTATTTTTAACGCTTTGAGGTATAAGATACCTCACTCTATAACCTTTAATGGTTATCGGGAATACATTTAAAGCAGACAGTTCTACTGGAGATAAAATTATCACCTTTAGAGTTAATCATGTCTTTAGAACGTGAAACGCCATTTTTGTTTACAAACAAATACAAAAAAAAATGCTTAAAATATTGTAATAAAGCAGCAATTGTTAAGGTAATTGTTCTAATATTACAATATCTAGTATGTAGTAGCATAACCATTCACAAAACTAAAGATTATAATTAACTTACTTACCAAACATAACCTAGGCTACAGTACTTTTAGCATACCAAATTTGTTAAAACTTGTAAATTTACGAGGCGCTTGAAAATTGAGATGTAAAATACCACATATAATGACAGAAAAGTAACAACCGCATTAGAATTTTGGTTGAATTCACTAATACGCGTCGTGAAACTTTGTGTACTCAACTGGTAATGATTTCACAATCCATCAAGTCGCCATTACAAACAATCTTCATTGCACACAACACAAACCGAATGAAATCGTATTAAATATTTTGACAGTTAAAACTACACAAACGATTATAAGCTATAAAAGATTCCATATTGCGACGCACAGCGATTATTTTCACTATAGCAGTGTTCTTGTAACACTTTAAGTGATACAAGATGACATTTTACGCGGTTATTAGAACTACAAGCGAAAATACTGCTACTCTAGCCCTTTATTATCACTCCCGGCAACAATTATCCCTATTGTAGCACTATTGTATCACTAGTTTATCACTATTGCGCATAAAATGAACCACTATAGAACTTCGAGCTCTAATGGCGGTGCCTATTTGCGCCTATAAGAGAGTTATAGCGTGCTATATCGCTAAATTTTAGGCCACACTATCGCTATCAGTATTTAATCGAAAGAATATACAGCTTTTGTAGAACTAGTTTTATCGCTAAAATGTTAGTTGGGATAGAGTCGTAGTACCTAAGTTCATACAAAAAACGTGACATAATGGATCTTATGTACGTATGTGAAGAACTTTTAGACCTCGAATTGACCTTTTTACACAACACAAACTGTAACAGAACACGTAAGAAACTCACCCATCGAAGCAGTGCCCGCAGTCAACAACAGACGTGATGCATCTCTTGGAGCCGTCGAGCGGCGGGCTGCGGTTGAACTCCGCGCACTCGATGCATTTCCTGCACTTGTGGACTGGCAGGTCGCAATACTGCCCGTCGGAGCAGTTGAACGCGATGCCGTCGCATTCCACGGGTTGGGCTGCCGCCGTGTGCAAGAAGGACAGCAGCAACAGCGCCCTACAGAAATATCACAGGTTAGAATGATAGAAAAATACAATTTTTTTTGGTGGTCTTATCATGGCCGAGGGCAGAGACGCGGCAGAGAGAGCGAGTGCGCCCAGAAGGTGCTTGTTCACCCTTGCCTTGAAAGCTGACGGGTTATATAAACTCGGAAATATAGACGCGGGAAG
>JALPQI010021591.1:0-19249 GCA_025490895.1 Thaumatotibia leucotreta
GACGATTAATGCTATGTATACATGTTCTGAATTAACAACCCTAAAGGCCGGCCGCTCCTACTCGTAAGCCATGAATGTAGGATTAATATGGATTTGACAACGTAATAATAATAGCAAGAACGAAAGGGATGGTCTTATTAAACTTTTAACTCGTGGAAGTGAAAAGGAACAATAATCGTCCGTCCTTATCACTGTGCCACTATTTTTTGTGTGGCACTTAGCATCTATGTGCCAGACAAATGCGTTGAATACGTCACTTAAGTCTGGTTGGAGTGAAATTAAATGTTTTCAATGTGAAAGTGGACACAAACAACTTATCCCAAGGCTTATTTTGAACAATTTCATCTGTGTTTATCTTCTAGATATGGTGCGATGCGAAGTACTAGGCTGTAAAAGTAGAAACGAGCGAAAAATTGCTGACATAACCTTTCGCAGGTAAATATAGTGTTTTTCAGTCTAATTCTAAATGAAACTGTTAGCAAACCATTTTAAAATGTAAACTGATAAAAATACTAGTCATTAGAAAGCATTTGGGCCATAATTAACTCGGAAAAGGGAAATAATTCAGTGACTTTGTTATTGTTCGAGGGATGCCAGGGCAAGGAGGGTATATTTACCCAAAATTTTGGGGTAATTTCAGAATGATAGTTGCCCACGTTCGTAAAATTATTATGTATAAATGGTGGTTTGGCCCGATGGTGCACTTGCAGATTTTTTCTTTCCATAGAATTCTAATTATTTATGAGTAAATTAAATGTTATTTGTATATACGTTGTCGTTTTATTTTACCTTATCCTATTTAAATTATCCGAATAAGTTTGCCCAAACTAGTTTGGGTAATCGAGGGTTTATTTACTATGTTGTTTGTGGTAAGTAGGTACATGTAATTTTTCATTCTTCTAATGAAATCGATGATGATATATATATATATTTTTTAATTGAATGTCGATAAGTTACTAAATATATATCATTATTGACGAGTTGAAATTGAGAGTCGGGGATGGTAGAAGATAGTGTATACCTAAAAGTAAAAACAATGTATTATTTTTAAGTATATAATGCATCTTTGCTAGTCAATATGAGCTGTCCGCACACCGTTAACACCATTCGTCAGTAGAATCCAAAAAAATGTAAACAATCCTAATAACTTGCATTATTCCATAATAAAACACTTTTAAAACACAATCGTAGTTTTATTCCGAACTTGAAAGAGTTCACATACATTTTTAGTAAAAAATATTGATATTTATAGTGGTAACCTAAAATTATATCTGCGAACGTATTTCACGATATGTTTCAAACACGTCAGATGCTATGGAATGTCAGCCATATTTGCTTACATTCTTTTTTTGGATTCTACTGTCGGTTGGTATACGTTAAAATGCAATCTAATTGATATTCGGCAAAGATGTATATTTTGCTTGAAAAACGCCACGTATCTATGACAGTTTAAAATACTATTTCGTAAATAAAATAAAATAAGGTACACTAAGAAACTAAAACTCCACTTAAATAAACATATTTGATATTACATTTTAATATTGTTTCATATGATGGGGTAATTTTTCTCGCATGGCAACAACGCTCACTATATATCCATCCCTCTTAGTGGCACACTCGGCGCGGCCCCTCGTCGTAAGCGAATCCCGGCGCGAGGCCGCGAAAGTGAATGCAAGTGTGAAATCTGTGAAAGCAACACCGCAGTGCGCTCGTATAAAATGTGAATACCAACTTGATACAAACAACAAAAAAATACACTTACAAGTGGGCAGCACGGCAGTAGCCTTTACTTCATGTTGAGTATTTTATATTATTTGTTACTTTTTGGATATTAATGTTACAATCCTCTTTTAAATGTAGTAATCTCATAAGTAATTGTTATTGAAATGAAATTACTATTCTGTTTAGTCTATAGTAAGTTATCTTGCTCATAGACTTATTAATTTAATAGACCGAGTCTATTATATCTGTGGGTGACGCCAGCAATGCCTGTCAACGATCTTTGTTTGGCTATACTAGTGCACCTAAACCGCAAATAGTAAAAGTGATTAAAATAAAGCTTTTCATGTATATTTCTGTTCGATAAGTGCACGGAATGTGATAAAAGTGATGACTTGTGTGGTTCCATGGTGTAAAAACCGCCAGGGTTACCTGAATGAACAAAATAAAGACATTACGTTTCACCGGTAATTTAGTTTTTACTTGAATTTTAAAATTTCGAACCTTATTAAGGTAAAAGTAACTGAAAATCTTATTCAATATTTGTTGCCGGATACATGTGTGTAGTTTTGTGAATTAACCATTCGTATTTGCATTCGTAATGTAATTATAAATAGTGGGATTCAAATATTTGTATTGCATAGTGTTGTACTTAAGAGATCGATCGTGATATCGATAAATCTATTGATAGCCAACTCAGAAAATGAATCGATGTTTTTAATTTCCAACAGGTTTCCACAGGACACTGAACAAAGGCTAATATGGGTCAAAAATATCAAAAAGGCAGACGACTGGTGCCCTAAAAAGTATTCAAAAATATGCTCCGCACATTTTTAAGCTGTTGTTTCAGGCAAGGGCGTACCCATAAGTGATTACATTCTGACGTAGTACCCACCATATTTGGTAATCATCCAATGTCATGTCAACCAGAAAGTAAAGTAAGTTTAGTTTAATAATGACACTCATGTGATACTTGTGTAGACTGATTAATTATAAAGAAGCCATCATACGAAAATTGTTAGGTATGCTTTAAGGGATGATAAGTTCCGTAAAACATGTTATAATGAGGGTTTTCTGAAATGCCGTTCATCAGGGCGGCAGCACTGAGGCGTCAGGTCCAGAAACTTGTCTAAATTCTCAGAGCGCCTATAGTTTCGTGTTTAAATGATTTGTACAAGTTAATAAAATTATGTAAAAAAATAAAATGACCTTCTTCTAGTTAGTTGTTCTTTGAGGCTAGATAATTGTGTTTCTTAGCGGGACCTTACCGCTAAGTGGCGCCAACTAGTGGCATACGTTTTAGACAGAACACTTCTTATGACATTTGACATTTTAATTAAAGAAAATATTTCATTAATTTTGTGATTTTATTTTTATCCTAAAGTGTAGATTTAGAAATCATGACATATTAAGGATCGCAGAAGATCGTGATTCTGGGTAGGAAATAAGGTTTATTCGCACTGTTTATCGCTACCTAATTTGGTAAAAATATTATTATTGCCGATAAAAGCATACGATGAATACTGGACAACACTAATAGTAATGACATTTTATCTAGTCAGGTTGGTAGCATTGTTCAAGAAAATGGAGTCGGTGATATAATTCACGACCGAGTAGAACTACCTTGTTTGTCTCTTTTTCCTTATGGAATACATCCTGAGATGGTAAAGGATGACAATAGTTTGTTCAGGTATGACTTAATACACGGAATCTTCCCTATATTTTATCTGTGATCTTGCTCATAGACATAGACATATAAATTTATATTTTATCTGTGCTCATAGATGTATTATTTAATCTGTGCTCTTGCTCCTTACTCCATTCCTTTTGCATTTGCAGCATATTTTATCTATCTGTGGTTACATCAAAAATGGAAGCTGCGGGCACTGACGCCGGCGCTAAAAATCATTTGCAAAATGCTTTATCCGAGACAGAAATTGCGAATTTGCCTGCAGTTGTCGCGGATAAAATCAACACATACATTGACCAAAAGTTTGAGGAATACTTAACTTCGAAGGCACTCCATGAAACCAGTAAAACACAAATAGGTGAGTACCCGGTGTGTTTTTTGCCTTAAGCAGTTTTGCATTTAATAATATTACGAACAAATCAGTACACAATTTGATTTTACATATACATGAGTAATACTTTCTTTAGGAAGCAGCTTTCAATATAATTCGTTTGGATTGTTTTAGATATAGGGTAGGGTTAACTTTTCACTTATCCTGTTCAAACTGTCTTTGTTTCACAATAATTCCATCGCATAGTAGTTTCATGATACCAGTACTTTTTGTTCCTATCCTATATACTAATCTGAGTATAGAAAATTACTATATATAGAATGAACCATTATATTAATGGTATCTATCAAAACATGGTCATACTCTCACAATATGTAAAAGACATAATATATTTATGTTTTAAAATTACAATAATATTTAACATTAATTGTCGTTTTAATTTTATAGCTATAGCTGTATAATGAATAATTACATCTGCAAATGCAAAGCCGTTCACACTAATATACTTTAACAATGTTGCAAATGAAATACTTAGGTATAACATAGTTTCACCTTTATTAAAAACCTAGACTTTGGTAGATCGGAGATTTAGGATGGTGGTACTATTGTTGGACAAAGTCTTAACTGACAGGCTTCATTGATGGATTTTGAAATTTTAGTAATCATAGTTTAATATGTTTAGTAGTTGTTTGTGGTTTTAACTTGACTGTTGCAAAACAAATGCATAGCTTTTAGGGCCTGTTTTAACATCCTTAAATAAAATATATCTCTCAAATAAATGTCAGCTATTCTTTTATTTTATATGCCTGGAGAAAAGGACAGTGATTAATGTGATACTTGTCTGTCAATGGTGCTGTCCTTCATTGGGACTTAATGCATAAAAAACCAATTTGTTTGACAAGCCCTAAATGGGATAATTCTGGGCCTATATTTATGTTTTTGAGAAAAAAACATATTCTTCAATATTTTTTATGTATGTAGTTTTCCTATGCATGAAAGTACAGACAAAGCTCATTGGAGACATTTCTATTATATAAAAAAACAAATATTGTGTAATTTATTGTCAATAAAATAATCTTATACATTTATCTATTTTATAATCACTTAATGGCCCAGCCTGGTTAGACTGGTTTTTAGGGTTCCCTGGTAAACTAGGAACCCATATAGTTACACCATGTCCATTAGGGTGCTTCTTATTTTTGCAGTTTTGTAGGATGTTCGAACCAATAAAGCTCTTTGCTCTCCCGATTGCAATTTTCTATGGGGCACCCTCTCATTTTATTATTTGATAAGTAAACCATATTTGTTTTTATTTTCATTTTGTTTATAAACAAAAAGTAGGGGTAGCTACCAAAGTAATAAAAAAACGAATAATCATTTTGCCTTTCTTGAACTTCGTACTTCAGCTACCCCTAATTTTTGTTTATAATAATAAAAAAAAAACAAATGTGGTTTTATTATCAAATAACAAAATGAGAGGGTGCCCCATAGAAAATTGCAATCGGGAGAGCAAAGAACTTCTTTATTTATTCAAACATTCTACAAAATTGCAAAAATAAGAAGCACCCTAGTCTATGTCTGTCTGCACCATAGCTCACTGGCCGATATTGGTCACGCCAACAAGGTTGTAGAAAAAATATTTCCAGTCACTTTTGATTAGTCAGTTCGCTTAAGGTGACTAGTCTACGAAATTCGATCGTTACACAAAACGTGATTGGTTGATTTCGTAGAACGGGGGATAGGACAGCGAATGCTCTTTTGGTTTGAACGCACCTTTAGAATACTTTACAGTTTTCTAGAATAGCTAGAGAGAGAGAGAGCTGGTGCTGCCATCTATTGAACGTATTGTGAAAACACAAATCAAATTATAAAGTACAAAAAAAAAGTACAAATCAAAATATTTAGTTAATAAATGATTTGTGTTTTCACAATACGTTCAAAATAATATAAATTTGCTTGCAGCACGTTTGTTATCCAGTGGTACCTAGTCGTATGTGCCAGTGAAATACGATCGCTTTCTTCATTGCACTACTACTCTTATTTTACGCAAATAAATGATTATGATTATGCATTTATACAAGCATGTTTAATTGGTCTCACCTTTTTCTTCAAAATAAACCAGATAAAAAGTCCAAAGCTCACTGCACTGGAGAAATGACGTGTGAAATTCGGTTTTCAGCCGTTTTGGGTTCTTACGAGCTTTATAAGCCGAAGCTCAAGTCTTGTTCTTATGTTTGCGGTCTACAACCCAAATGTTTGCGTGCCTAAGACTTCAATGCGGTGTCCAAAACATATTTCCGATAATAAGCCGCTATTACTTTGACACCATACTTAATAAAATCTACTTGCTAACACTTCATATTGTTCACCCTGTATCAATTCGAATTATTGTAAGTCTAGTTTAACACTTACCAAATGTAACATATGTATGCTATTATATTTACCTAAGCTAAATATGTGTAGTTCTGAGCATGGCCAGACATGCCCTTGGCCAGTTTTTTTTATACATGCTCCATGTGGGAGTTAAGTGGTTAAAAACTCATAAAATGTAGAAAAATAATTACAAGGCGGTTTTGATAATCAAATTTTAGTAATTGTTTGTAATTTTTGGTAAAGGATGAACTTTGCTATTCCGCGCTACAGTATACGTATATAAGTGAATTAGTGTCACCCGCTATAATTACGTGCTGCAAAAATAAATACTCAAATAACAAACCACCACTAATGAAATGATACTGTTACGCCGGTGGCATGATAAAAACTACAAATATGATTTTAGACACGTTAGAAGCGTTTTCAGCAGGCTGAAATGCGTTTTCAGGCCGTTTCAGAAGGTTCTCTTTCACATACTACAAAATCAAATATTCACCCCAGATACCGTCGTTTTCAGGCGCCTGAAACATGTTTTCAGGCCGTTTCAGGATACCCTCTATCGGATGGCGCAATAACCTGAAAACCCGTTTTCAGACGTATTCAGGACCCCTTTCGGGCCTCTCAAGTACAAATCGGTGTATAGCAAAATTTCCCATAGGAGTTTCAATTGAGACAGCGAAGAGATAACATCAAGAGCGAAAACTGCGATTCTAACGGCGAGTTTGAGAGTGTAAAAGTGAATCAGTGTGAAGTGTCAGTGTGTGATTAGTGTTTTAGTTTAGTGTTTGTTATTTTAATAAGTAATTAAAGTATCAGTTTTAATTAGTGGCTTATTTATACATTTTCTATAGAAAACCCACCCCACGAACGTAACAATACTATACATACTCGACACGTGTTTCGCCTCTCTACGAGGCATCATCAAGACTTGACCGTGTTGTCGGTCCGGTTTACTGTATCGCGTAATATAATAGCAAAGTAATAATGGGCATTCTTTAATATCGACTTCTGCAAAGTAATGCAAACGCCTGATACAATGAATTTTTGCTACTATGTTTTCCTTTTCTCTTTTAATAATAAATATCTGTCCTTGCGTATGCCACTAACACTTTTATCCGAAACTATAATGTTGAAACTTCGTAAGTTTGTAGAATGTAGCTGTGAACCGCATTAAGATTTTCACACAAATATAGAAAAAAAACAGTAAATTTTTAAAACTGATATTATTTTTTACACAAATCTAAGTATGTATGGATATGTATGATTCAAAAATAATAATGAGATTTCTAACATCAATAGTTCGCGCGAGAGACTATTCCAAAATATGTGTCGCGTAATTGTCCGTGTAATTTCTAAATTAAGTGAATCTTAAAACTAAAAAAATATGTGATATACGGTCGGCTCTAATAATATGTATACGATTTCGATCCTTATGCCCACGTTCCGTTTTGGTTTGAACGATATCTAGTATTTGTACGTCATGCATCGTTGTGCGGTGCGGTGGTACCCTCAGCGCGCAAGTCCAACTCACACATGGCTTTTTTGCGTATGGCGTGCGCGGTGCGGTGCCATTTCCATAATTTTGTCCGTAGAACAAATCAAATCATCAATTGCCATAATATATTTTAAGTAAGAAGTTTCTAGATTCTAGGAAACTGTATCAATTATGCTGTTTTTATTTTAATTATCTCTCTAATTAACTCTTTTGATAATGTGTAAAATTTTTTAATACAACGGAACCAACATTAAAAGCTCGCAACCCATTTTTCTTAGGTCACATCTTATATGAGAATTTTCATGTTTCGCAATTTTTTATGGAAGGGTTGGGTAGTCCATTGAGACTATAGATTTTTTAAGGAAAAAATGTTATGTTGATTGACTCTTTTTAGTGAGTCTCATGGATACCCAAGGATGTCAGAATTTCCTGACATAAAACTTTTTAATTAATTCTCTATTAATTACCACATTAGTGTGTTTTGAAATTAGGAGATGCCTGTTAAAATACGTTGATCTCTTTATCATCCATAAGAAAAATCGGGAGCAATACAATTTCTGAAAACTACTATAATCAGTTTTACAAGAACTGGGCTTTGTTACCCAATAAGAATCTAAGCCAATTTTCAGCTTCATCGTTGAGTAAGGCCATATTGAAAGTAGTGTAAAAACACTACAGAATAAAAATTTTGGGTGAATTTCGTAAAATCACCCGACACACAATTTTCAAATGGCATGAAATCCTAAAATACAGATGTTAACCAAATAAATTATACCTAAAAAAATACTACAAAGTTATATTTTCAGAAAATAATTGTTTCTATACACTGAGTGATCCTTAAGAGGCTCTATCCAGAAATTTTCAGCATGGCCCTCGTACTTTGTTATGATATAAATGTCTTTTAGCCATTTTAATAAACGTTGTAGAGTCACGTGAAATACCTAGTAATGTGTCTAAGGCAAAAGTATTAAAATAACATATTTTTAAAACTTATTATTGGAATAAGGAGCGTAATTATGTTGTCTAATCTTCCTAGACTTACAGACGACCGTGAGGAAAGTAAGCACGGGGAAGACACGCCGATCAGTCAATTCCCTGCCCATTGCCAGTACTTGTCTATTCAACACTCGCTAAGAACGGGACAATTACAAAGAAATATTCATTATGTTCTTAAAACTTTGAAAAAGTCATCTTTTGTTGTATCCATTTTATCAATCTCTGAATGGCTGGGCGGTAGGCTAGTTATTACTAGTGTGCTGATGGCAATTGTCAAGCGAAAGTAGTTGTTTCGTTATCATAACGAGAACATAACATCTTGTTTCTTTTTGGAAATAAGACTTTTTTTCCGGGTCTACATCTTATTATTTGTTGCAGGGGACAAGATATCTGAATTGGAAGCAGCAGTTTCTGAATTGACTGCAAAGTATGAGGATGCTGCAAAGAAATTGCTGGTTGCTGATGAGTCCGTTGCCGAATTGGAGAAGCAACTTACAACGTTGAACGCTGAGCAAGACAAAGCGCGGGACAAAATCAGCCGTCTGGAGAATGAAGCCATTTCCCTTAAAAGCGCTCGAGATGCTGCAGTGGATGAAAGGAATGACTTAACACGCATATTGGAAAGGCGAGACACTGAAATAGAACGGTTAACAGCCAACGAAGCTTCGCTTTCACAACAACTGCGATCAGCTATTGACGCAAAATGTGAAGCTCTTGCGTTAAATGATGAGATACAAAGCAAAGAACTAGCTTTGCAATATCGTGAAAAGCGAATAGAACAGGAAAGAACTCTACTTAACTCGCAAATTTCTGGATTGACTGAAGAAGTTAACAGACTAACTTCAGAATTACAGACTGTAAGACTGAATAGCACCAGCAGACTAGTTAATGTTGAAACTCAATTGGCTGAAAAAACCGAAGAACTTAATGCTGCTAATGAAACCATTGCTCAGCTAAATGAGGTCAAAAAGAATTTAAATACACGCGCAGAAAATCTATCACAGCGTCTGTTGGAACAACGAGAAGTTGAAAACAAAATGACTGACAATTACAAAAAGGAATTGGATGCTAAAACAAAGTTAGCGGATTTATTTAAGACTATGCATGACGACGCCGAGGCGAAAACAATGGAGCTAACTGAAGGCATTTCGGAATTACAAAAACTTCTGAATGAGGCTACTGAAAAGTATGGTGAATTAGAAACCAAGTATAAACAGTCTGAATTAGATCATGAAGAACTGATGGAGAAGAAAAATGAAATTATTTCTTCTCTGAAGAGTGAACTGGAACATGCAAATGACCTTTTAAAGGCTGCTAATGCACAAAATCTAGATATGGCTTTAAGCGATCTAGCTCCTTCAGCAGCTACAGCTAGCAAACTTTTGAAATCGGGAATGTCTTTAACTCAAATTTATTCACAACTTGTAAAAGTCACTGATGAGTTAGCTCAAGAAAAAGAAGAAAACAGACGTCTTAACATAACCATCAATACTATAGTTCAAGAATTGGAAGAAAAGGCCCCAATGTTACAAAAACAAAAAATAGAATATGAAGAAGCAATAGAAAGTAATACAGCATTATCTCAGCAAATCGATTCTTTAGTGATTGAATGCAACAGACTAAGAGATGACTACAACGAGTCCTCTAAAATTGCTAATCACTACAGTCGTGAAAATACGAGACTCAAAGGTGAACTTGCAGATTTAGGAAGACAGGTTTGCTTCTTATTGAAGGAAATTGAACACAGTCGCGGAGGGTTACTTCCTAATGGTGATCATGATGCCTCTAATACTGCCTCAAACGCAACTAATTCCTCGGATCTAAGCTCATCAAGGATCATATCTAAAACATTAGTAACATTCAGTGATATACAGGAGCTACAAGCAAATAATCAAAAACTACTACGCATGGTTCGTGACTTGACTGATAAGCAAGAAGAATTCGAGCGCCATAAAGAACAATTTGAGACAGGAGAAATGCAAAACAAAATAGAATCATTGAAGAATCGAGTTTTGGAACTAACAGAAGCTCAAGATCGACAGACTAAAATGGTTAATGGTCTAATTAGACAGCGTGACATGTTTAAAAAGTTGTATCATGACCTAATGAAAGGCAAACGCCACGAAATAGGTTCAGTTTTAGAAGATATAGACATGGAGAAAGGAGATTCGTTTACTATGGAAACAACAGAAAAACCATCTAAACCATCAACTGAAACATCTGCTCTCGAAATAAAATTAAAAGAGACTGAAAAACACTTAGAACTTTTGAAAGAGGAATATAAAACGTACAAAGAGGAAAAATTGACAAATGAAAAAATGTTATTTGAACAAATTGATAACATGAGGCAAGAAATTTCTAAGCTAACTGCTGCAAACAGCAAATGTGCGTCAACTTCTGAATATAACAACGAAAGACTTAAAATCTTGCAAACAAATGTTACAACTTACAAAAAGCAAATAGCTTCTCTGGAAGAAAAGAACAAAGCGTACAATGCCACTATAGCTAAACATGAGGTTTCTTTACAACACTTGCGAGATGAGGCTCTAAATGCGCAAGGTAAACTTGCTGCTGCGGAAATACAAGTTGAAAACTTAAGATTGGAATGCAAGTTGCTAAAGGATACTGAGCTAAGGCTACAGACTGAAAAAGAAATATTAAATCGCGAACGTCAGGGTCAATCGTTATTGTTGAAAAATCTCGAATTAATTAAGGCAAGCTTAGAGCGTGTTGAAGTTGAAAATCGTGCAAAAATTGAAACTCGTCTAGATGAAGCAACGAGGGAATGCTCTGCGTTAAGAAGAAGATTGCAGGAAGAACAAGATAGATTTAGAGAGTTGGCTTCACATCTTGAACGTCAAACGGACACTGCCAAAACGCGTATGCAAGAAGAAAAAGATGCAGCAGATCAATTAAGAAAGGAGATCGCCCAGCTACGTCAAGATTTCTCTGAGAAAAATAAAGCTAATGAAGAACTTGCAAAGAAACTGAAGATTGCATTGACACCAAATTCAGATGGTTCATTTGATTCCATGAAGAAGATAAAAGAGTTAGAAAACAAACTTTCAGACAGAGAAGCAGAAATCCAATCACTACACGAACAGTTGAATGTAGCAAAAGAACACATTAAACAGTACTGTGACATATCGGAGGGTGCCGAAAAAGAACTTAAAACACTGCACACCGAGTACCAAACGTATAAATCGGAGGCTGAAGCGAAACTATCAGACTTCACACAAAAATTACAACACCTTGAAGAAAAATGTGGAGAACTTGAAGCAGAACTTACTCTCCAAGCTAATGGAGAGCATTCTACTAGTAACAATGCTCTAAGGCGAGAGCTGGCAGAAGCTAAAGAAGAATTGAAGACTGCATTAGCTAATCTTGATAATACACAGTCTGAGTTTGGTGCCTTGCGAGCTGAGATAGCAAAAATGTCAGATGCTGTCACTAAGGCTGAGGAAAAATATAACCATGAGATGATGCTCCATTCCACTGACATTCAGGCTTTGTCTAATGTTAAAGAGGAATTATCTAGAGCTCAAAATCAAATAAATGAATTAGTGGCCTTAAAAAATAATGCCGTTGAAAACTTAGAAACAGAAAAGGTTGCTTGGGCTGAGAGAGAAAAAATGATTGCTGCAGAAAATGCTCAGCTGATGGAGCGGTTCAAAGATTTGAATGATCAGAATTCATTGTTGCACAACCAGATTCAAGCATTAGGCACACAGTTGTCTGTCACCCATGCATCAAGATCCATGTCGGAAAGTATGAATGAATCTGCCAACGATTCGTCTATGAATGTCTCCATTTCTGAAGAAGATGGAAAATCATCTGAGCAATTATTCCAAATCGTGAAGTTCCTTAGAAAAGAAAAAGATATTGCTATGGCCAAGTCTGATATTCTAAATGCAGAGAACATGCGACTAAAGTCTCAGTTAGAAATCGCAGAAAAACAACTTGATAGTGCTAAACTAACGTTGGCGGCTGAGAGAGAAAAATCTGAAGTCAGCATGGTGACTGTGAACAAGCAATCTGATATTCTTAGAAAAGTTGAAACTCTGAATGCTTTGACAGATAGCAATAGAATTCTAAGAGAAGAGCGCGATACTCTAACAGCTCGCGTGGAAGAACTTACTTCATCAACTAGGCAGCTAGAAGAGAAATTAGCTCCACTTCAAGAAAAAATTAATGACATGACTTCAAGGAATGAGACATTACAATCTGAAAACACGTCATTAAAAGCAGATTCTGCTCGTTGGCGAACTCGCGTTAACGCGTTGGTCGAGCGAGCCAACAAGACCAGCCCAGAAGACTGGAAGAGGCTACAAAACGAAAGAGAGACTCTAGCTAAAATGTTAACCAACGAAAAAGACAACACTAGGAAAGCGAATGAAGAACTCGGGGCTCTCAAAGTTGAAAAGAGTAAACTTGAAGAACAATACACATTATTATCGCGGCAGCAAAGTTCTCTCGTCGAAGAGAATAAAAGGTTAACAGAAGAAATAAATACTATTAAAGAAGATATGGCTAGAGTTACCGAAGAACTTACCAAGGTCAAGGCTGAGCTCGCCAGTGCACTGGAAGCAAACTCTAAGTTAACTGAAGAAGTAGCCAGCAAGGATGCTTCTCTCAATGATATTAGGAACAAGGAAATGCAAATAAGAAAGATAGCTAAGAAATATAAGGTACAATATGAAGAGTTAGCCAAGACTGTTGAAGAAGAAAAGAAAAAGACAGAAGGAGAAGCTGCAGCCGCGGACGCTGCTTCGGCCGAGAACGCTAAGAAAACAGAGGCACAGCTTGCCGAAATTCAAGCGCAACTAGAAGCCGAAAAAGCTAATAATGAAAAATTAAAACAGGAGATCGAGACTCTTAGGACGGCAAATACTGATAAAGAAGAGAAGGCCAAAGTTGTATTAAAGCAAGCTAAGAATAAGATAGTGCAACTGACTGAGCTGAAGAATACGTTGAGTCGTGAGTTGGATGAGTCACGTACTAAAATAGGCGCTATCGAACAAAGCAATCGTGATGAGCAAGACGTGAGGTTGGCTCTGATCAAATCGCAGTACGAGGGTCGGCTCTCGCGCCTAGAGAAAGAGCGAACGGAGGCTCAAGCGGAGAAGACTAGAGAGGTCGAGGCTCTACAGCAGAAGGTGACGATGCTGCAGCGGCAGCTTCAGAGCCAGGCCTCTGCGTCTAAGCAACAGACCACCACAGAGAAAACTACCACGGATCCTCCCACGGCGAATATCAAACCAATGGCAGGTGAGTTAACTGCTTTTATATCCAAATATTATTTCAATCAACTTTTTGAAGGATTGATTGTTTTAAAATGCCCGGATAAAAATATCTGTCATATAAAAATTATCAGTATCCTTTTTCCTGGACATAGAGAATAGGAACAGGACCGAAGAATAGGATAGGATAGTGAACATTTATCTGACAGATGACAGATATATTTTATTTAGGAATAATGAAACAAGCCCTTAAGCAACTTTTTTTTTAGATTGCCTATCAAGCATACAGGCCGCCTAATAGTCAACCGCTTTTTCATGCCGTTATCTACTCTATTGACGCTTGCTACTTCGAAGTACGATAACGGCATATAATGTCTTTGGAGACGTTACATGCTGTTGCCAACCTTTTAAAAGTGGAGGTTCGGTACCTCATGAAGTTTGCACCTTTACTCCCTTATTCATAAATGCCTCCTAACTTAGCAAAAGTGGCGTAACAATAGGGTGGCAAGGCTGGCCCCCGACCCAAGAGGGCCCCGGCCCAAGAAACAGTGAATTTAAAATTAAACTGAGTACAATGTGACGATTTTTACTGATAGGGCCCCATCATAATAATTTGCCACAGGCCCAGATATAGTTACGCCACTGCTTAGCAAGCCGCTAAGTATTGTTTATCTCTTTCTGCCATATAAATGTCTATAAGAGCGACAGGGACAAACAATACTTAGCGGCTTGCTAAGTTAGAAGGCGTTTTTGAATAAGGGGCTCAGTTTGGAAATGAGCTCGCTTTTGTTTAAGGCGTAGCTCAGCAGAGCGGGCACACGATGGCCCGCACGCGCGGCGGCGAGACGCCGCTGGCGTCCATCCGGCCGATGGCGCAGGTGGGCCCCACGGCGCCGCACGACGCACACACCACGGAGTACATGCCGGCGTCGTCTTCGCGCCCGTTGCCGCGCGCAGCGCTCGCTGCCTCCACCGCGCCGCCGGAGTCCACTCAGGTTTGTACCGTCATCTGTAGTTTGGACAGCATTTGGCTCCTTCGTGGTATCCGTCTTTTGTTTAAGGCGTAGCTCAGCAGAGCGGGCACACGATGGCGCGCACGCGCGGCGGCGAAACGCCGCTGGCGTCCATCCGGCCGATGGCGCAGGTGGGCCCCACGGCGCCGCATGACGCGCCCACCACCGAGTACATGCCGGCGTCGTCGTCGCGCCCGTTGCCGCGCGCAGCGCTCGCTGCCTCCACCGCGCCGCCGGAGTCCACTCAGGTTTGTACCGTCATCTGTAGTTTGGACAGCATTTGGCTTCCTTCGTCTTTTCTCCGAAATTATAAATATTAGATGTCATATACCAAAGAAAAACGACCAACTATGTCCGAGGTGGGGATCGAACCCACGTACTCAGCTTTCGCGGCTGATGCCTGTACCCCTCGGCCACTCGGTCTTTCGGTTCTCCGAAAATTCTATTGTCGAATTTCGCTTCCCAACCAATTTTTCACAGAAGTGTCATTCTGCCGAATAACTATTGCCTATTATTTTTTTCGCTACCAATGATAATTACGCACTAGGTTTGGTTAGGTTAGGTTGGATTATGTAAAGTTGGGAAATGAAATTCGGCCAAATGACACTTCTACGAAAAGTTGGTTGGGAAGTGAAATTCGACAATACAATTTTCGGCGAAAAGGCAGCTCAACCGATCACCCGTATACAGATGGAGTGAGACGCCCTTATTATTAAGGAGTTGTTGAATGTAACTGAGAGATTATTTCCTGATTTTAGGACATGGACACTAGTGAAGCAGGCATGGGAAGTTCGGGATCTAGCGACAGTTCTGCTCAGCCCTCGTCGCATTCTCAAGCTCCACAGCAGGTATAGTAAAATTAGCAAGAGCATGGAATAGGAAATGTTTTGATATTGGGTATTTACAACTTTGCAGGCATTCTATATTTTATCTTTGTTCCCTCTTGTACTTTCAGCAGTTTCTGACATAAACGTACACGTACACCTAATGCCGACGCCCTAACGCCTCCTTCAGTGTTGGTTTATTAATATGATAAAGTCTTGGACAAGATTCAGACCCAGCCCCAAGACAGCCCCAATTCGCGAATCCGATCGTATCTACGTTATCCGTCCGTAATCCAGAATTATACTTACAATATTTGTTAGAAAACGTTTATGAATAAGGATAAGTGTCTGGCCCTTTCGGTCTTATAGACATATTGATAATACAGAAAGGGACAACACAATAAGGTGGATGTAGACCGAACGAGCGAATGCTCATTCTATCCCCAGTCTACGAAATCAACTACGAATTACGGTTTGATAACGAACGAATTTCGTAGAGTGGGGGATAGAATGAGCATTCGCTCGTTTGGTCTAAATCCACCTATAATTATCGGCTTGCTAAGTTTGGAGATGTTTATGAATATGGGGGCAAGTATTTATCCTCCTAAGGCCCGGGCCTTTTAAAATATTTTTAGTCAGAAAGACCGAGGTGGCGTTTTAAAGAACAAAAAATGGCGACCATTGTTAAGTTCTGACGTCATGGAATTAATGTTTACATTGTGATTGAACGACCTTTAAAATTTTATTACCCAGGACTTAATGATGAACGCCATTTTGTTCTTTTAGAAGGCACTTGGGACTTAGGAGGTTATACTCGGACTCATATGTAGGCGCGAAGAGTTGATTGCCCAAAGAAAATTAGCTTTTTCCCCCTTTTTGTACTGACAAGTCGGTTTACTAGATATATTACATTAATTGTCATCAGGCCGTGGCACTAGTGATGCCGCGCATCGAGCAGCCGAGCGGCGCGAGCTCGGGCGCCGCCGTGTCGGGCTCCGCGTCCGCCGCCGTCACCAGCGTGGCCGCGCCCGCCGCGCCGCAAGCCTCGCTGCAAGGTATACCACAGACACATCTGACACTAGCGGCGGCATTAACTGTCGTCCGGCCGTGGCACTAGTGATGCCGCGCATCGAGCAGCCGAGCGGCGCGAGCTCGGGCGCCGCCGTGTCGGGCTCCGCGTCCGCCGCCGTCACCAGCGTGGCCGCGCCCGCCGCGCCGCAAGCCTCGCTGCAAGGTATACCACAGACACATCTGACACTAGCGGCGGCATTAACTGTCGTCCGGCCGTGGCACTAGTGATGCCGCGCATCGAGCAGCCGAGCGGCGCGAGCTCGGGCGCCGCCGTGTCGGGCTCCGCGTCCGCCGCCGTCACCAGCGTGGCCGCGCCCGCCGCGCCGCAAGCCTCGCTGCAAGGTATACCACAGACACATCTGACACTAGCGGCGGCATTAACTGTCGTCCGGCCGTGGCACTAGTGATGCCGCGCATCGAGCAGCCGAGCGGCGCGAGCTCGGGCGCCGCCGTGTCGGGCTCCGCGTCCGCCGCCGTCACCAGCGTGGCCGCGCCCGCCGCGCCGCAAGCCTCGCTGCAAGGTATACCACAGACACATCTGACACTAGCGGCGGCATTAACTGTCGTCCGGCCGTGGCACTAGTGATGCCGCGCATCGAGCAGCCGAGCGGCGCGAGCTCGGGCGCCGCCGTGTCGGGCTCCGCGTCCGCCGCCGTCACCAGCGTGGCCGCGCCCGCCGCGCCGCAAGCCTCGCTGCAAGGTATACCACAGACACATCTGACACTAGCGGCGGCATTAACTGTCGTCCGGCCGTGGCACTAGTGATGCCGCGCATCGAGCAGCCGAGCGGCGCGAGTTCAAAAAAAAATAAAAATATTTTATTATCGTTAACAACACAAATTTTAAAGTTTACAATGTCTGTGGCCTTCCTTTAGGCTACGGAGCCTGTGTTGGAACGTCCCGCTCTTCCTTAAGTTTAATAACGTTCGCCAAAAATAGTACCCGATATCAGGTCTATCTTCGTGGCTTTCAGTCATGTATATTATAGATCATATAGAACTATAGGCCCGACGGCGTTGTACCTACGATACGCAACAATGAATTTAGCCTATAGTGACACTTCTCTTTTTGACATTTATCCTCACAATGTCGTAACAGGTGTGCTTACCATATAAAAAATCAACTGCGAAAGATTCTGGTTGTCACGGGATTCGAACCCGCTTCCTCTGGATTGCCAGTCCAGCGTGCTTCCCATTACTCCAGACGACCTTCCCTGAATCACAGCGACATCTATACTTAATAATTCGAAGGTACAAGCTTGAGCCACTCAAAGAGCGTACCTTGGTTGTAAGATCACGTCATCACGTTTTGTTTCGTACAGGTGCCACCAGCGGCACACCAACGTCCGCCGCCAGCGCGCAACCTTCCGGCGGAGTGAGCACGTCACACCCGCCCGGAGTCAGCACAACACATCCTCCCGGCGTCAGCACCACACACCCCCCCGGCGTTAGCACGTCGCAGCCCCTAGGGGTTAGCACGTCGCAGCCCCTAGGGGTTAGCACGTCGCAGCCGCCGGGGGTCAGCACGTCACAGCCGCCGGGGGTCAGTACGTCGCAGCCGCCCGTGGGGGTCAGCACGTCGCACGCGCCGCCCGACGCGCGCCCGCCCAAGCGCCGCCTACAGTCCAGGCCCGTCACCGCTAAGAGGACTAGAGTGCAGGTAACGTATCACTCGCAGTACTTTGCGGTATAACTCGTTGGGTGAATATCAGAGCGTTTCAACCGCCTAATTTTGGTGGCATCATTTTTGCCGAAGTTTCTATTCGTTACAATGTGCTTCTTTGTCATTTGAAGGAGGCACAATACCTTATACAAATGACGAAGTAATAACATTGAGACGTTTAGAAACTTCGGCAAAAATGATACCACCAAAATTAGGCGGTTGAAACGCTCTGATATTCACCCTGTTAGGGCATAAAATTAAGCCATTTTAACTGGGAAATCAATGGAAACAGCTCTATGGCATTTTTCAGTTGAAAGTAAAAAAAAAAGTAAACAAACCTGCAAAATTGCATTATTTCTAAATCATGTACTTTCAGAACACAATCTTCGTTAATCAGCAACTTAAAACTTCAAACCTGAAGTTCACATGTATTTTTTGTTAAAAATCCCTCCAAAACATAAGCCATTTTAACCTGAGATGTTTTCATACATCAGGGCGGCGTTGGCGAGTTTAAACAATAATCTACTTTAATTTTGTCTGATTTCATAAAATAAAGTCTGATTTCATAAAATAAATTAAATCAGACTAGAAAGAAATTGGGTATGAATCCAAAAAATAACGAAAAAATTATTCATCAAAATAGTATTGCGCAATTAAATTGGCTGTTGAATCGCTCATGAACCTATTAAATTTTACTATTATAATTATAAACCATGAGAAGTAATTTTATGTTGCCTATGCGTGACATAAAGGAGAGTTTTACTAGAAAATTTATAAACTTATATGCTCGGGGATAATATATGATTCCATTGTTTTTCTTCGCCTTCTTAGATTC
>JALPQI010021592.1:0-16908 GCA_025490895.1 Thaumatotibia leucotreta
TGTAACTATCTTACCTACAGATCAATGCGGGCGATGATAATTTGCTTACTGTCAAGCGATCTGTCCGCTCGTTTGCCTTCTAAACCAAAAAATAAATGGTAACTGAACAGGGTGCTTAGCCAAGTTGCCAATCGCTAGCGCTTCATCGTAAATCGCAGCTAACTGTCTTTGTCGCACTAATATGAAAGAGTGACAGAGAGGGAAAACTACGTTACGCTACTAAGCGCTAGCGATTGGCATCTTGGCTAAGCACCCAGGCCTATCTTGACGGTCGGTAAAGTTAGTTCGCGCCTAATCCACCACTAGCGATCGAACATCCTTTCGAGACTTCAGACATGCCTTCAGATATGCACCTTGCACCCATCGAAAACCATTGAAATCGCACCCATCTCCTCTGTAGCTCCGTGCCGTTCGACTAACCTGGTCAAGCTTGAGGCCGGGCGCGCCGCCCATCTCGAGCAGGTTCTCGGCCTTCACGCCGCCCGCCGGGGCGCCGCCTCCGTGCCGTTCGACTAACCTGGTCAAGCTTGAGGCCGGGCGCGCCGCCCATCTCGAGCAGGTTCTCGGCCTTCACGCCGCCCGCCGGGGCGCCGCCTCCGTGCCGTTCGACTAACCTGGTCAAGCTTGAGGCCGGGCGCGCCGCCCATCTCGAGCAGGTTCTCGGCCTTCACGCCGCCCGCCGGGGCGCCGCCTCCGTGCCGTTCGACTAACCTGGTCAAGCTTGAGGCCGGGCGCGCCGCCCATCTCGAGCAGGTTCTCGGCCTTCACGCCGCCCGCCGGGGCGCCGCCTCCGTGCCGTTCGACTAACCTGGTCAAGCTTGAGGCCGGGCGCGCCGCCCATCTCGAGCAGGTTCTCGGCCTTCACGCCGCCCGCCGGGGCGCCGCCTCCGTGCCGTTCGACTAACCTGGTCAAGCTTGAGGCCGGGCGCGCCGCCCATCTCGAGCAGGTTCTCGGCCTTCACGCCGCCCGCCGGGGCGCCGCCTCCGTGCCGTTCGACTAACCTGGTCAAGCTTGAGGCCGGGCGCGCCGCCCATCTCGAGCAGGTTCTCGGCCTTCACGCCGCCCGCCGGGGCGCCGCCTCCGTGCCGTTCGACTAACCTGGTCAAGCTTGAGGCCGGGCGCGCCGCCCATCTCGAGCAGGTTCTCGGCCTTCACGCCGCCCGCCGGGGCGCCGCCTCCGTGCCGTTCGACTAACCTGGTCAAGCTTGAGGCCGGGCGCGCCGCCCATCTCGAGCAGGTTCTCGGCCTTCACGCCGCCCGCCGGGGCGCCGCCTCCGTGCCGTTCGACTAACCTGGTCAAGCTTGAGGCCGGGCGCGCCGCCCATCTCGAGCAGGTTCTCGGCCTTCACGCCGCCCGCCGGGGCGCCGCCTCCGTGCCGTTCGACTAACCTGGTCAAGCTTGAGGCCGGGCGCGCCGCCCATCTCGAGCAGGTTCTCGGCCTTCACGCCGCCCGCCGGGGCGCCGCCTCCGTGCCGTTCGACTAACCTGGTCAAGCTTGAGGCCGGGCGCGCCGCCCATCTCGAGCAGGTTCTCGGCCTTCACGCCGCCCGCCGGGGCGCCCGCCTCCGTGCCGTTCGGCAGCCCCGCCTCCGTTTTAGGAACCGCCGCGTTCTCCACTACAACAACAAAATTAAAAAGAATAGAAAACAATTAAACCTAGAACGATAGACGCAGTTTGTATTCATTCGGTTAAGCAATAAACACATTGTTGGAGTACTTCCAATTTAACGTCGTCAAGTTTAGATCATGAATGCGTGTATCGGGTGTTCCAGAAAGTATAAGCACAAGCTTAAAATGACATAACACCTTTTTTTCTTAACTATTACATTGTTTATTATAAAATAATAATTTTACACTAATTAAACCACACATTTTGTTCAGATATCATTTTGACATCGTCAATTGTAAGCGAGAGATCGCACCTTGGATCGAACACTTAACATTAGCTTCTGCACAGATTTGTCTCCAATGACTTTCGAGGCTTTCGACCAGTTTCTTTTGAAAGCCTCTATAGAATCTGCAGGCTTAACGTTTTTCCTAAGATATACCTTAGTAAGAGCCCAAAAAGTTTCAATTGGTCTGGCTTCCGGGCAGTTCGGCGGATTCATCTCCTTAGGCACATATTCAACTCCATTGTCTCTATACCAAGATAACGTAGTCTTGGCGTAATGCACTGATGCCAGATCTGGCCAAAACAAAACAGGACCGTCATGCTCACGGATCATGGGCAACAATCGCCGATTCAAGCACTCCGAGATGTAGGTTCATTGTTCATTCATTGTTCATCCTTCATTGTTCGTGTAGTGACAAATGGTTTCGATAACTTCCCGCACTCGCAGATGGCCTGCCAAACCATTGCTTCCTTGCTGAATTTTTCAACGAAAATGGATTTTTCGGCATCATCGATATCCTGGTTTTGACGTACAGTATAAAATTGCTGACCTGGAAGCATCTTATAGTCAAATTTGATGTAGGTTTCATCGTCCATAATAACGCAAGCCGATTTTCGACACAATAGGCTATCATAAAATTTTCTCGCCCTAGGGTTCACGCATGCGGCTTGTTTAGCAGTTCGTTTGGGTTTCTTCTGTTTTTTTAGGGTCTTTAATCCAATTCTTCCCTTGGCACGTTGGACATTGCTAGCCGACGTTTGCAGTTTTTTGGCCACATCCCTAACAGACATGTCTTTTTTTCTAGCGAACACTTGAGCAATCTTGCGGTCTAATTTTAAATCTACAGGCCCCCTTTTTCTACCAGGTTTTGGTGCATCGTGAAAGCTTAAATCCTCACCATACTTCCGAATAGCCGTACGCACGGCTCCGATGCTAACTCCTTCAGATTTCGCCAACTGTTTTAGCGTGATGTTAGCAATTGTACACCATTTGTGCACAATCTCCTTTCGCTTTTCTGGAGAAATCCCCCGCATTTCGTATATTTTACACACAATCTTCGCAAAAAATGTTAATAATTGTAGGAAATTAAGCTACTGACAGCGATATATGAGGTTTTTTTCTAGTTAGTGTTAAAAACAAAAAAGGTAGCGACACAAAGTTGTGCTTATACTTTCTGGAACACCCGATAGGCGTCAATGCTATCCATGAAATTGTTAACCGGAACACCATATCACGCTAAAAAATCCAAATCGTCGATGCAACTTGAAACGCTACCAAAATAAACTGTACTGCATTGATTTCGTTTGAGAAATGAGTTATGATTTGAGATAAACTCAAATTAGGTATTGTTGGCTGATACTGTCGGTGATGGCTGGATACATTTTCCTTCAACGAATAAACACGGCGCTGAACACGGACCAATGAAGAAAATTGGAGGAATCAGTTAGGACATGAAGGGTTTTACGTAATCGTTAATAAATAAATTCAATTCATGAAATTATGTATGATGTAAGAAGGGTCAGAGGCTAAGGTTTTTGTCGCGGAGATTGGGCGGCGTTTAGGATAGAGAGGTCTTGACCCTCGCTCCGGGACATTCCTGGTGGCAAAATTATCAATCGCGATTCAGCGTGGTAATGCCGCGAGCGTGATGGGCACTTTTGCGCTACGGGGATGGGTTGTTTGATTATTATGGTACTGTTTGTGACCTGATAATACAGATGTAGTGAGAAATGACTTGCCTTCGGAAACGTTCGTCAACGTCATGCTGTTTCAGTCTATCTCACTGAGACTGACAGTAATAGCTGTCATGCTACTTCAGTCAGACTCGGTGACACTGCCTGAAACAGCATGTGTTTACGAACGTTTCCGAAGGCAAGTAATTTCTCACTACACCTGTAGTATGTTTTTATTTAAAAAAAATATATTCGTGAAATATTTTCTATAATTGATATTACCTGGCCTGGGTAAGGCGGAGCGGTTGAGCGGCTGCAGACCGGACGGCGTGTCGGACAGCACGTGGAAGTGCGACGTGGGCGGCGGACCCATCGCCGTCGGCCGCGACTCGGCCTCCAGCTAAAACACAAAACATTCATTATTAACAGGGCCCGTAATTTTCATGCCGATGAGATCAATTTGACGTCACGCTCCATTTAGGGTGATCCGAAATAGTTTTATTGTTTATTATTAATCATTAGTCGTCAATCATTTTAATCATGTACAAATAACTTCAAAAGTAGTATATTTGCACGTGAAATAAATAACACCTACTTAATACGTGAAACATAAACAAAACTATTTGATTTGTTTTTAGAGATACATTTTTTTAATGATATTGTTAACACATTTCAATAATTACGTAGAAAACAGAATTCCTCTTTAACGTACAGCACGTATCAAGTAGGAATTATTTATTTCATGAGTAAATATACTACTTTTGAAGATATTTGTACATGATTAAAATGATTGACGACTAATGATTAATAATGAACAATAAAACTATTTCGGATCACCCTAAATGGAGCGTGACGTCAAATTGATGTCATCGGCATGAAAGTTACGGGCCCTGATTATTAACATTGTACATTCTCTATGGTAAGAAACTTATAAATGCGCCGTTGAGTAACGAGCTACGTTAAGGTGGACTAAGGGCCGGTTATACCATTCATTTGACATGCTGATCAACATTTTAGCAAATGGTTTAATACTGACAGGTTTGGTGCAACTCACCCTACGTGGGGAAGTCAAGCTTCCTTCAGTATGATATATAAGTTGTAAGAAATACTTTTGAGGATGAATCTTCAGGAGCTTTATATAAATATCATGTAATGTAACACGCTAACGGCCCGGCCACGACATTGGTCTAAGGCGACCAGCGGCGAGCGAATCCATGAGTTGGAGCGGGATGCCGATATGGGTACGAGAGGGAGCACCATACGTTTTCCGCTAAGCCGGTCGCCTTAGACGGATGTCGTGGCCAGGACATTAACGACTATCCACTAGATTTAGGGCCGATTCAGACCGGAATGGCAGCGGCCGGCAGCGACTGACTCATCTCGTCGGTCACGGCCGCTGGCTGGCGGCCGCTAGCCGCCTCGCTTCGTCATCGAGGCCGCTGGCCGCCTCCCGTCACCGCAAGCGGCCGCTCGCTGCCTCCTGTGGCCACTGGCATGGGTGACCGGCGGGTGTAAGTGGCAAAACAGCCGCGCGATGCCGCCGACGGCCGCGCGGCGCCGCGATCCGCCTCACGTCTCCGCAGGCAACGTGGCCGTCAGCGGCACCGCGCGACCTTTTCGAGTATTTCAAGCGACACTGATCTTTTTTAATATGTAGATAAAGTCTAAAATTATTTCACAATGAAAGGGATCGCCGCGCCGCTGCCGGTTGAATCGGCCCTTAGGGTGGGTTACACCAAACCGTCTGTCAGCGTTAAATTGTTCCCTAAAATGTACTGCATGGGAAGTATCACAGTAGTCTGCCGAGTAAGTAGATCGACCGGTAACCTGTGGTTGATGAAAACCGCCCTTTATTTCTTGCTCAACAGTAGATATTCAACATTTTCATCAATGACAGACGTTCCGATATCATGTCATCCTGACCGGGGAGGTGAGGTTCAGTTGGCACGTGTCCACGTCTGGCTCTGACCTGGTAGTTGATGAGCCCCCACTGCTCGAGGAAGCCGTGCACGCCCATGATGGCGCACACGTCGCCGGCGAGGTTGCGCCGCGACGCCGTGCTCGTCAGGTATTCAGTCGGGTTCAGGCGGCACGTGTCCACGTCTGGCTCTGACCTGGTAGTTGATGAGCCCCCACTGCTCGAGGAAGCCGTGCACGCGCATGATGGCGCACACGTCGCCGGCGAGGTTGCGCCGCGACGCCGTGCTCGTCAGGTATTCAGTCGGGTTCAGGCGGCACGTGTCCACGTCTGGCTCTGACCTGGTAGTTGATGAGCCCCCACTGCTCGAGGAAGCCGTGCACGCGCATGATGGCGCACACGTCGCCGGCGAGGTTGCGCCGCGACGCCGTGCTCGTCAGGTATTCAGTCGGGTTCAGGCGGCACGTGTCCACGTCTGGCTCTGACCTGGTAGTTGATGAGCCCCCACTGCTCGAGGAAGCCGTGCACGCGCATGATGGCGCACACGTCGCCGGCGAGGTTGCGCCGCGACGCCGTGCTCGTCAGGTATTCAGTCGGGTTCAGGCGGCACGTGTCCACGTCTGGCTCTGACCTGGTAGTTGATGAGCCCCCACTGCTCGAGGAAGCCGTGCACGCGCATGATGGCGCACACGTCGCCGGCGAGGTTGCGCCGCGACGCCGTGCTCGTCAGGTATTCAGTCGGGTTCAGGCGGCACGTGTCCACGTCTGGCTCTGACCTGGTAGTTGATGAGCCCCCACTGCTCGAGGAAGCCGTGCACGCGCATGATGGCGCACACGTCGCCGGCGAGGTTGCGCCGCGACGCCGTGCTCGTCAGGTATTCAGTCGGGTTCAGGCGGCACGTGTCCACGTCTGGCTCTGACCTGGTAGTTGATGAGCCCCCACTGCTCGAGGAAGCCGTGCACGCGCATGATGGCGCACACGTCGCCGGCGAGGTTGCGCCGCGACGCCGTGCTCGTCAGGTATTCAGTCGGGTTCAGGCGGCACGTGTCCACGTCTGGCTCTGACCTGGTAGTTGATGAGCCCCCACTGCTCGAGGAAGCCGTGCACGCGCATGATGGCGCACACGTCGCCGGCGAGGTTGCGCCGCGACGCCGTGCTCGTCAGGTATTCAGTCGGGTTCAGGCGGCACGTGTCCACGTCTGGCTCTGACCTGGTAGTTGATGAGCCCCCACTGCTCGAGGAAGCCGTGCACGCGCATGATGGCGCACACGTCGCCGGCGAGGTTGCGCCGCGACGCCGTGCTCGTCAGGTATTCAGTCGGGTTCAGGCGGCACGTGTCCACGTCTGGCTCTGACCTGGTAGTTGATGAGCCCCCACTGCTCGAGGAAGCCGTGCACGCGCATGATGGCGCACACGTCGCCGGCGAGGTTGCGCCGCGACGCCGTGCTCGTCAGGTATTCAGTCGGGTTCAGGCGGCACGTGTCCACGTCTGGCTCTGACCTGGTAGTTGATGAGCCCCCACTGCTCGAGGAAGCCGTGCACGCGCATGATGGCGCACACGTCGCCGGCGAGGTTGCGCCGCGACGCCGTGCTCGTCAGGTATTCAGTCGGGTTCAGGCGGCACGTGTCCACGTCTGGCTCTGACCTGGTAGTTGATGAGCCCCCACTGCTCGAGGAAGCCGTGCACGCGCATGATGGCGCACACGTCGCCGGCGAGGTTGCGCCGCGACGCCGTGCTCGTCAGGTATTCAGTCGGGTTCAGGCGGCACGTGTCCACGTCTGGCTCTGACCTGGTAGTTGATGAGCCCCCACTGCTCGAGGAAGCCGTGCACGCGCATGATGGCGCACACGTCGCCGGCGAGGTTGCGCCGCGACGCCGTGCTCGTCAGGTATTCAGTCGGGTTCAGGCGGCACGTGTCCACGTCTGGCTCTGACCTGGTAGTTGATGAGCCCCCACTGCTCGAGGAAGCCGTGCACGCGCATGATGGCGCACACGTCGCCGGCGAGGTTGCGCCGCGACGCCGTGCTCGTCAGGTATTCAGTCGGGTTCAGGCGGCACGTGTCCACGTCTGGCTCTGACCTGGTAGTTGATGAGCCCCCACTGCTCGAGGAAGCCGTGCACGCGCATGATGGCGCACACGTCGCCGGCGAGGTTGCGCCGCGACGCCGTGCTCGTCAGGTATTCAGTCGGGTTCAGGCGGCACGTGTCCACGTCTGGCTCTGACCTGGTAGTTGATGAGCCCCCACTGCTCGAGGAAGCCGTGCACGCGCATGATGGCGCACACGTCGCCGGCGAGGTTGCGCCGCGACGCCGTGCTCGTCAGGTATTCAGTCGGGTTCAGGCGGCACGTGTCCACGTCTGGCTCTGACCTGGTAGTTGATGAGCCCCCACTGCTCGAGGAAGCCGTGCACGCGCATGATGGCGCACACGTCGCCGGCGAGGTTGCGCCGCGACGCCGTGCTCGTCAGGTATTCAGTCGGGTTCAGGCGGCACGTGTCCACGTCTGGCTCTGACCTGGTAGTTGATGAGCCCCCACTGCTCGAGGAAGCCGTGCACGCGCATGATGGCGCACACGTCGCCGGCGAGGTTGCGCCGCGACGCCGTGCTCGTCAGGTATTCAGTCGGGTTCAGGCGGCACGTGTCCACGTCTGGCTCTGACCTGGTAGTTGATGAGCCCCCACTGCTCGAGGAAGCCGTGCACGCGCATGATGGCGCACACGTCGCCGGCGAGGTTGCGCCGCGACGCCGTGCTCGTCAGGTATTCAGTCGGGTTCAGGCGGCACGTGTCCACGTCTGGCTCTGACCTGGTAGTTGATGAGCCCCCACTGCTCGAGGAAGCCGTGCACGCGCATGATGGCGCACACGTCGCCGGCGAGGTTGCGCCGCGACGCCGTGCTCGTCAGGTATTCAGTCGGGTTCAGGCGGTATGTGTCGATCATGAAGTTCCTGAACATCAACATAAATGCATATTAGCTGGGAATAAGAATCGCAACCACTGACGTAATTTTTTCGAATTATGTTAGATTAAAATTAATAAACTGGACTAATATTATTACTTTAGTAGGGTACTGTTTTACAAATGAGCCCCTGAAATAAGTTGAGCAGCTTAGGCACTGACATAAAAGAGACACGGCGATACTCGCCCAGCTATCAGCTATCACCGCCGGGCGTATCTTTTGTTCGTGTTTATAGCCGATAGTTCATAGCTTTGTAGCTCGCGGTGAGACCAGTGCCTTAAAGTGCCTCATTAACTGGGTTACAACCTGGACGAAATAATCTAAAAGTGGGAGATAATTATCTGGCCTTTAACCACTAATAATAGAGTACATTGAATTTAATTTCATCCAGATCATGCAATTTTGCAGCGATAGTTTCTGGCTTGTGGTCTCCGGACTAAATACACAGTTACTTTTACCTGTAAGCGAGGTAGATTTCTGGTGTCTTGGACTTGTTCTTGCCGTTGAAGAACTCCGGCATGGCGCGCTTCTCGATGGTGTGGATGGAGTTGTAGTCGAACCACGCCGAGTATGAAGGAACGACTATGTGGTGCGTCTGGTCTGTCACGTTGTCTTCGGGTTCCTCCTTCACTGTTGTTTCCTGAATACCGACAATTTTTAATTAAGTATTTAAATTGGTTAATGGGGGCACTTGCCGCCCCTGACAATGGACTAAGATATACTTAGGCGCTGTTTTAAGTGTAAAATACTATCATATCATAGGTCAATTCCCCACCTGAACGAAGTCCTGGATTCGCGCCTGTAATAGCAATTGTTTTCCAGTGTCAATATTGGCAGGCTGTTTCGACGAGAAACAACGTTACGTCTCAACCGAGAAACAACGTTACGTTTTATTGATGTTTATTTAGTATAGTATATTATGTGTTTCGTTCGACTTCGGAGATCTTCAGGATGTGAGAGCGTAGCGTCTCCCAATGACCGATAGATGCCGCTAGCGTCTATGAAAGCCGCTCCACAGCCCGTAGCGCGCCGCTGTGACGTAGTTTCCGCTCAAACAGCTTCCTGTAACCAACCAGCTCGCACCCGGCGACTCGCCGCCATTTCATTGTTTCGTCGACCGTCTTGGCCGAAGGTCCGCATATTTTTATTTAAATTCGACACGTGGTCTTTAACTTTTCGATCGACTTAATTCCCAGTAATTATATTTCGGAACTTCTGCTCGAACAGAAAAGTTATTTTAAGGAAGTCATTTGAAGTGTTTCGCTAATCGTCAAGAAAGTGGTCTATCGTTAAATATTTACGACGAAAATTTAAGATTCGAATTTTAAAATTTCATTTCGAATAATCGAGTTCCCGAAGTATTTTCGAACCGATAACGTCCGTCGCGCAATTTTCAAGAGTGACTACGATCTACCCACTTTTTCTGGCGAAATACGTTCTCGACCACGATCGTGTTTTAAACGTTACCGTCGTTCAGTCGTAGGCGTTTCCGAGATTTTTAAAGTAGGAAATCGTCCGATTAACGCGTGTTTTTAATCGCGTTACTTCTCATACGGTAACGTAAGCCGCTCCGCACCCGACGAGAGGAAACTTGCATCGCGATCATCGTGTCGCCGCGGGCAGCGCGGCGCCGCAGGCCGGGGGCGGTTCACGCGCCGCCACGTCGCCGGCGCCGCCGTGTCGCCGCCGCGGCCGGGCGCGCCGGGGGCCACCCCGCGCTCCGCCGCCGTGTCGCCGCCGCGGCCGGGCGCGCCGGGGGCCACCCCGCGCTCCGCCGCCGTGTCGCCGCCGCGGCCGGGCGCGCCGGGGGCCACCCCGCGCTCCGCCGCCGTGTCGCCGCCGCGGCCGGGCGCGCCGGGGGCCACCCCGCGCTCCGCCGCCGTGTCGCCGCCGCGGCCGGGCGCGCCGGGGGCCACCCCGCGCTCCGCCGCCGTGTCGCCGCCGCGGCCGGGCGCGCCGGGGGCCACCCCGCGCTCCGCCGCCGTGTCGCCGCCGCGGCCGGGCGCGCCGGGGGCCACCCCGCGCTCCGCCGCCGTGTCGCCGCCGCGGCCGGGCGCGCCGGGGGCCACCCCGCGCTCCGCCGCCGTGTCGCCGCCGCGGCCGGGCGCGCCGGGGGCCACCCCGCGCTCCGCCGCCGTGTCGCCGCCGCGGCCGGGCGCGCCGGGGGCCACCCCGCGCTCCGCCGCCGTGTCGCCGCCGCGGCCGGGCGCGCCGGGGGCCACCCCGCGCTCCGCCGCCGTGTCGCCGCCGCGGCCGGGCGCGCCGGGGGCCACCCCGCGCTCCGCCGCCGTGTCGCCGCCGCGGCCGGGCGCGCCGGGGGCCACCCCGCGCTCCGCCGCCGTGTCGCCGCCGCGGCCGGGCGCGCCGGGGGCCACCCCGCGCTCCGCCGCCGTGTCGCCGCCGCGGCCGGGCGCGCCGGGGGCCACCCCGCGCTCCGCCGCCGTGTCGCCGCCGCGGCCGGGCGCGCCGGGGGCCACCCCGCGCTCCGCCGCCGTGTCGCCGCCGCGGCCGGGCGCGCCGGGGCCCACCCCGCGCTCCGCCGCCGCCGCCGGGAGCTGCAGCTGGACCTGGGTACTCTTTACGTTTTCCGCTCTCGGATCGATTGGTGAGTTAGCTTAATGATATTCTATTAACCCAAGGAGTCTAGTCTGCGGATGGCGACGAATGTTGTGATGAGACTGACGTGGCGTCATGTGGACGCCACCGGTCCTGACCTCACTAGCTGCCACGTGAGCGCTGGCCGCCACGTGGTCGCCACTGGCTGCCACGTGGGCACCACCGCGCCATGTGGGTGCCACCGATCCTGACCTCACTGGCTGCCACGTGGGCACCAACGGTCCCGACTTCATTGGCCGAAATATGGGTGCCACCGATCCTGACCTCACTGGCCGCTACATGTTCGCCACCGATCCTGACCTCGCTGGCCGCCTCGTGGGCGCCACCGGTCCTGACCTCGCTGGCCGCCTCGTGGGCGCCACCGGTCCTGACCTCACTGGCCGCCACCTGGGCGCCACCGGTCCTGATCTCACTGGCCGCCTCGTGGGCGCCACCGGTCCTGACCTCACTGGCCGCCACCTGGGCGCCACCGGTCCTGATCTCACTGGCCGCCACCTAGGCGCCACCGATCCCGACCTCACTGGCCGCCACCTGGGCGCCACCGGTCCTGATCTCACTGGCCGCCACCTGGGCGCCACCGATCCCGACCTCACTGGCCGCCACATGGGCGCCACCGGTCCTGATCTCACTGGCCGCCACGGGGGCGCCTCCGATCCCGACCTCACTGGCCGCCACGGGGGCGCCTCCGATCCCGACCTCACTGGCCGCCACGACGGTGCCACCGGGGCGGGGACTCCACTGGCTGCCATGTTGGTGCCACCGGGCCTGACGTCGCTAGCTGTCACGGGGACGCCATCGGTCCCGACGCTGGCCGCCACCGGTCCCGACGCGACTGAACGCCACGTGAACACCACGGGCCCTGACCTCACTGACGCCATGTCGGTGCCGCCGGCCCCGACGTCACTAGCTGCCACGTGGGCACCACCCGTCCTGAACTCACTGCTCGCCACGTGGGTGCCACAGGTACTAACGTCATTGAGTGCCATGCCGGCACCACCGATCCCGTTTTTTGACGGGGTGCCACTACGATGCTACCGATCCCGACCTCACTGGGCGCTACAACGGTGCCACCGGTCCTCGCCTCATTGGCTGCCGCAACCACGACACCGGTCCCGACTTCACTAGTCGTCGCGACGGCACCATCGGTATTGACCTCACCGGGTGCCACGGGACACCGCTGTCCACGAAATTATAGTCACCATGATGACATTACAGGTAATAATACTGCCGTTCGATGCTGATGCTGTCCAGGCATGGCGGTATAACCCACCTCCATGTTGCTGCCGATCACGAAACCGCTACATTCACGCGACCACCGCAATGGCGCTACAAGTCAGAATACAATTGGTCCGATGAAGTTCATTGTGCAACTACAGTGGCCCGCCAAGCCGATACAATGACGCCACGATAACGCCTCGCTGCCGGCTGCCAACTGGCCGGATTACGCCACCGCCCGCGATATTCGCCATACGGCGGAAGCTCTGCCCAACGCGAAAGCGCCATCGACTCTTGTCAGTTTGGCCCCTCCATATCACGTAAGTAACCAAGCTGATGCCGGCAACCACCCTGGCGCCGCCTGCCGAGCGGAAGCATTGCAAACCACAGTCTGGTGCTCCTGCTTCGGGTGTTCCTGATAGACATACACGTGCCTACTGCAGCTGGGGGATTGCAAACCCCTCGTTCTCGATCGAGGATCCGTTGTAGTGGCTGACCGAGTCACCAGGAACTGCGTCCTATTGTTCTGTAGGAAATCTGTACGTTGTATCTATATTCAAAAACTATCTGCAGTCTCCCACGATCCAATACAGCAGAAGCAGGATCAGTGCACACTGCACCAAACCGAAGACCTGTTCGACAATGAATGGAATCTGTAACGTAATATCTCAAATTATTCTACAAATGTTTGACCAGCCCCGGATTCCTCAGACACTCAAATCCGCGGGCCTGCTTTCTGAAAACTGGTGGTATTGACAAGGTTTGGAAACAGATCTCTTATAATCTCTCTACTCGCACTCGTTCTCCAACTATACGGGGTCCTCCTCATAAAACGAACCATTTCTCCGAGGGCAATAAACAAATTTGGGACAAAAACCCCCGGTCGTAAGCGAGCTCGAGATAGCTGCACGAGGAAAGATGCCATGGAGAGATAGCTCGAAACACCGGTATACTCGTCACAGAAAATAAATTCTTCGTTTTTATATAAGCGTATTGCTATGCCCGGTGCTATTCCTACACAGATTATTCTTTCCCAGAGCCGATTAAAGGTCTCCCATATTAATAGCTGAACTTACTTACTCCTCTAGCGCTACGACCCAAAGAAAGTCCTGGTCCCCAACACGACTGTTCACCTCTGACTCCGGTCCTGGGCAGTTTTAGTATACTTAATATTATTTGTAAGTAAACAATTGGATGCGTCCGTGACTGCGTCCACATGATACATTTCTGACCAACGTTTGATCACCTATCAAGACTATTTCCTGATAGCAATCCAGTCGAAAAAGTAGTACAGATTACCAGATCGACCCCCATCAACCTAGGTTAGCAAATATACTACCTGAAATACGTTACAATCCTTACTCAAACCATAGCCACAACATTTGCGTCCTGCAGGGAAAATAAGGTAAATGATTGGTTGTGAGACAGCCTGTCTCGCGTCCAACGTCGTGCGCTCCTAGACGGACTCAACCTTACGAACTTGGGCGTCCATGGAGGCTGGTTGCACTATCGCAGGCCCTAACACTGCTTCGGGTGATTACAGAGTCCCATGCCAGCTCCCATCTCATCTGCCAACCGGACTCTTGAGGGAATCTCCCATGGTGAATTAAGAACGTAATAAAATACGTTCATATCGAGGTAAGAAGGAAACACTATACTGAGTATATTGATCAACGCACCGTATTCTCAGTCGGTCCTCAACAGGAAGCCGGTGCATGGTCTCCAACAGGGAACTTGCACTGCGACTCCAAAAAAAAAAAAAAAAACTACACTTTAAAACTTAAGGAGAACCTGAGGAGATCGATAGTTAGTATGATTATTAGTTACAACGACCAACGCAGAAAGTATTGGCATCAGGGAATTGCCTACGCACTACAGGTCCAGAACTTACGGAACCAGTTCGGTTCATATACCTACAGGTCGGTACTTTCAGGAAGTCGACGGACGAGCTAGGGGACCCTGCGCCCCCGAGCGGCACCAGCGCCCGAAGGCCACTGAGCAGATCTTCACCCGCTAGGGTACCCCGTCCATCGACCTGTTCGCTCACCTCAAACGTTCACGTGCCACAGTATGTCTCAGTCTACTGGCCCTAACTGAACGCACGATGCGTTGAGGTAAGCGGAACGCTGCTACACCGACGCTGACTGACCAGATCAAAAGAAAAGTCTGCTGGTGTTCCGTTGGCGTTTCTCCAAAGTAAAAACAGGTACGCCCATATGGAAAATAGTCATCGTGGTACGCTAAAAATAACATCGTCTGCCAGTTGTCTCATCAAATCAAGTAACGAAAATATCCTCTCATATTTTATCGCATTTAGCGTAGCGAACGATAATCTCTGATTAATATTATTTGTAAAGTATTTATTTGGCGAAACCTTCGCCTTCAAGGTGCCTGTTTGATTAAACGCTTAAAGAATACTAGTTTTAATCTGAACAGCTGTACGACATATCAGAGAGAAACCCACATATGGAATGTTAATACCAAGTTTAGAGTCCAAGACCTTACACTGTACTGTATTATACGTAGACAATTATTCTAATAATTCTCACTTAATTATTTCCTTTCTGAAATTCCGTTCTAAATTAGATAACATCAAAATATGAACCCGGTATTCTGGACGTGTCAATTCGTATAAATTACCGAAAATGTTATGTGAAACTTATGTGTAAAAACTGCGGATGAGTAAGTCCTATATATAATCTGCGGATATCTACTCTGTAGATGTATGCAAATAGCATGTCAACCCAACCGAAAAGCCTCGTTTGAGCCTATTCTTAACCTCTGAATGCAAAGCGATGCATCATGTATTCTTAATTTTATTGACTACACGTCAAAATTCATTGGTTGGCTTAGGGCAGTAGAGCCCTAACATTTCTGCACCCGCTGACTCGCCACCAGGAGATAATAGACAGGTCTCACATCCTGAAGATCTCCGAAGTCGAACGAAACACATAATATGAAATTTTACCTTCCAATACAATTAATATTATGTTTTCTGAGACTTCGGAGATCTGGATAATGCCTTCCTGGTGGCAATATTTTATCAACCTTTACATTCTCCTCAACAATGAAATGGCGGCGAGTCGCCGGGTGCGAGCTGGTTGGTTACAGGAAGCTGTTTGAGCGGAAACTACGTCACAGCGGCGCGCTACGGGCTGTGGAGCGGCTTCATAGACGCTAGCGGCATCTATCGGTCATTGGGAGACGCTACGCTCTCACATCCTGAAGATCTCCGAAGTCTCAGAAAACATAATATTAATTTTATTGGAAGGTAAAATTTCATATTTTATTTGTATGATTGTATAATTGACTATTGACATGTGTTTTTTACATTAAAGATATTGAATTGAATTGAACCTTCTGATACCGCCTAGGCAATAAAATTTGGCAGAGTATTATGAATGAATAGAGTAGGAAATATACTGTGGTTATATTGACTCTCGCTACGAATCCCACCGCGCAACACTAAATGCCTACTAAAAAATAATATAATATAATCTTAATATTTGATTACTACCTTTTATACACTGTTTTTTTTTTGTTCAGTGTTATAATCAATTTTCTAACAGCGGTCAAATTAGTAAGTAGATCTTCGACGAACAACATTCGCGAGTGCGCGACATGCATCACCGCTCACCGTGAGGAGTGATGGCCTCCTGCGGGTGGCTCTGACAGTTCGAACCCACACGCGCTAGTTGGACAGGTCTGGATGCTTAGCCAAGTTGGCAATCGCTAACGCTTAGTAGCGTGTCGTAGTTTTCCCTCTCTGTCACTCATTCATATTAGTGCGACAAAGACAGCTAGCTGCCTTTCGTTTACGATTGACGACTAAGGGCCTACGCTAGCTGGCGCGGACGCCCGCCGCGTGCGCACGCTCGCGTGTCCCGCTCAGTATTAAAATCCGTCGCACGCGCCCGCATCAGTTGGCGCCGTTCATACAATTTCTTGTTAGACAGGCGTCCGTTGCGGGTAATCCGCGCCAGCTAGCGTAGGCCCTAAGCGTTAGCGATTGGCAACTTGTCTAAGCACCCTGATACAACGTACCTGCGTGTTGGAGTCGCTGTGCTTGCCCTGCGAGTCGTCGTGCGCGTCGAGCACGGGCGCCGGCGTGGCGGGCGCCGTGTCGGCGGGGGCCGGCTCGGCCGCCGGCGGCGCCGAGGGGGGCTCCGCCACCGGCGCTGCAAGTATAGACACCCTGATATAACGCACCTGCGTGTTGGAGTCGCTGTGCTTGCCCTGCGAGTCGTCGTGCGCGTCGAGCACGGGCGCCGGCGTGGCGGGCGCCGTGTCGGCGGGGGCCGGCTCGGCCGCCGGCGGCGCCGAGGGGGGCTCCGCCACCGGCGCTGCAAGTATAGACACCCTGATATAACGCACCTGCGTGTTGGAGTCGCTGTGCTTGCCCTGCGAGTCGTCGTGCGCGTCGAGCACGGGCGCCGGCGTGGCGGGCGCCGTGTCGGCGGGGGCCGGCTCGGCCGCCGGCGGCGCCGAGGGGGGCTCCGCCACCGGCGCTGCAAGTATAGACACCCTGATATAACGCACCTGCGTGTTGGAGTCGCTGTGCTTGCCCTGCGAGTCGTCGTGCGCGTCGAGCACGGGCGCCGGCGTGGCGGGCGCCGTGTCGGCGGGGGCCGGC
>JALPQI010021593.1:0-29758 GCA_025490895.1 Thaumatotibia leucotreta
TGATATATGTTGTAGGGTAGTCTAAAATCACGGACATTTTTTATAAATAAAAATATATTGATTTCTGCAATAATTGTACCAAATAACATTTTGATACAAATATTTTTTGCGTTATAGGTACTAAAATAGTGCCTTTAAATTGAAGTTACTAAAGTTTAGTAAATGCCGTGACAAGGTAGGTACCCTAGTTACGTTTCCATACAAAAGTTTCGACTGGGTCACTAAACTAATTAATATTATAATATTGATTAAAGACTTAATAGATCATAAAGTAGGTGTAGGTAGGTTATGTATATTGTATAATTGGGTATTTTATCCTAGTTTTACTCTATTTCTTGAAGATAATGACTTATCGTGACAAGGTACTCTGTTTAGTAAAATGTAAAATTGTATGTTTTACACGACTAAAACAGAACTTTTTATAAATAAAAATATATTGATTTCTGCAATAATTGTACCAAATAACATTTTGATACAAATATGTTTTGCATTAAAGGTACTAAAATAGTGCCTTTACATTTAAGTTACTAAAGTTTAGTAAATGCCGTGACAAGGTACCCTAGTTACGTTTCCATACAAAAGTTTCGACCGAGTCACTAAACTTTTTTGATAAAAAAAATGCTTTAACGTTCAAGGATGAACAATATTGCTTTGCTCTTCCGCGATACAGAATGTGTAGCTAATTAGTGTAACCCGCTATAATTACTTGCGTATTTTTTGCATGCAATTAATTTTCCCACCCTCCCGCCGCAAAAATAAATACGCAAATAACTATAACAAACCACCACCAATAACACTATACTCGACACGTGTTTCGCCTCTCTACGAGGCATCATCAGGAGTTGACGATGTTGTCGGTCTGGTGTCCGGCAACAGAATTCCGTTCAGATTCGTTTCAGATTCTGTTGCCGGACACCAGACCGACAACATCGTCAACTCCTGATGATGCCTCGTAGAGAGGCGAAACACGTGTCGAGTATAGTGTTATTGGTGGTGGTTTGTTATAGTTATTTGCGTATTTATTTTTGCGGCGGGAGGGTGGGAAAATTAATTGCATGCAAAAAATACGCAAGTAATTATAGCGGGTTACACTAATTAGCTACACATTCTGTATCGCGGAAGAGCAAAGCAATATTGTTCATCCTTGAATATGGACTTCCGCAAAGTAACGCCTGATTCAATTAATTGCTTTAACGTTATTTCGATGTGACACCATTGTGGCACACTATGCTGAATATAGTTAAATTATGTGATAAATCATCGATATACACATAATTTTGTTGCTTTTTAATATTATAAATGACCTTTTTTGCAATTGTTAATAAGTGCGGTAATTATTAAATTTATTGTTGATTATGGAATTTATTTTATTCAATTATTCCAAAATGCCTTAGAATATGTAACTACGATAAGAAACTAACAGTTTTAATCTCATTATATCATGAATTGGGTATAATGAACACTTTCGTATTTCTTTGGCATTATAAACTTTAAATGCAATTTTCTCAACTTGTGCATTTCGGAAGTCGCAAATTCAAAAATGTATATAAAAATCGTGGTTCAACCTAGATTGATTCTTTTTTTTATTGATAGCAAATTTAATCTCCTTTTTGGAACTATGCATAACTCAATACCCGCAACTAGGTACTTTTCCATGTGCACAGCCACATTTGATGATTTTTGTATGTCAATTTCTAAGCAATCTATAATACAGCTGACATTGTGGTAGCGATGCCTAAATGCAATAGGAAGGTTCTTTTTTTATTAATTTTTTATCAAAGTTTATAATGAATGGTTTTAAATAACTACTTAATATTGGAATGTTTACTAAAAATAATCTGCTAGCATAAGATAAGGATATTCCAAAATTATCCTCTAGTTCAGAAAATGTGGCGTTCATTCTAATTTTTTTCAAGCATAGTAAAATGTGTTCTATTTTTATATTTGTTAATTTATGCAATAGCTGAATTATAAAGTAACATTCTTTGGAAATACCAATATACAACATAGGCTTCCTTTCAATTAAACGCACAGTATTTACACGGCACTGTAATTGTTCAATATGCTCATTATTTTCTATGACATTACTGTCGGAATCAGTACCTCTTGATGATGAAGTAGGTACAAAAGGTGATAAACGACCACATTCATGCATTCTAAAAAGGAAATATCACTGTCCGATTTTTCTTCTTCCAGAATTTTTCTTTTTGCTGCTTGGATTGTGGCTGGGGCTGAAGGAGATGGTTTCACTTGGTATGAAACAGTCTTGAAGGGTGCTGTGGCAATAGTTGTATGTTGCCATATTGTTTGGACAGCCTTGCTCCTATGATTAACATTAACTTTTGTTCTTACTTGAATAGATTTCACCGTAGATATGATAGTATCTGTAATAGTTACTTTGTCCTGAGTTTTTGGTAATTCTGAAATATAAACACTCAAAATCAGTAACTTTAAAAAATTTGAAATCAACAACATAAATAATATATATAAATGAGACAATCTTATACAAATCAACCTAGTCCTACTGTAGTAAACTCAAAAAAGGTTTTTGTTGTAGGTGCTAGATGATGGTATATAAAATAAATATTATATAAATGAATACTTAAATACACCTAAAACAATCATGACTCAGGAACAAATATTCATGCTCATCCCACAAATAAATGCCCTTAAAGAGATTCAAACCCGAGAACTCCGACTTTGTTGGGTGGATGACTACCAACTAGGCTATGGAGGATGTCTTAAATATATTGATATATATTTTTTATAATTAATTAATATCATACCTTCAGGCTCCATAATTTCTTGCACCATGTCATCTTTAGTATTGATAGTTGTTTGCAGACACTTTGTGACATGGTCAATTCTTTGTCTTTTAAGAAACACTTTTCGGCAAGGAACAGCATCACTCAGCCGTCTCTTGAAATCCTCTTGACAGTGAAATTAAGTTGGCACAGCCTCATTTGTCAGAAGTATCTTCTGAATAAAGCCCATTTTGTACTTCATGTAATTAGTTGTGTCTTTATCCATCTGAAATTTAACTGCATTGTTGAAATACCAACATTATATTTGACAGGACAGTAATCAGAAAACTACAAACAAGATGTGAAAAACCTCAACAATAGAATGCTGAAAACAAAATATTTGAGATCCTAATAGGGTGTTTTGCAATGTAGGGTCTAAAGAGGTTAGGAATTAAAGATGTTGTTATATTTTGTAAATACCGATATATTTACCTCCTATTAGGTAGGTATAACGTGAAGTGATACTTACATCAAAGTGATCTTCACACATAAAGACATTTGTATGTGATTTAATGGAATTTGGATCTCTTCGAGCTAACTTAAGCCAGTTTTCGTCTTTTGGGATCCGTTGGTATAGAAACAAACAGTTTCTGTGGACTCTTTACAGAAGTATTTGTACACTGTGGCACTATACACCATTTATACTCCATTTTATTCAACAAATTTGAAGAAAGGCGATAATAATTACGTACTGTTTACAAACGATAGTGACTCTGTTCTGTTTACTAGTAGGTGACGTCACTTGACCGGCGCCATTACAGAAACAGCGGCCCTACCGCGAAAAACGAAATTCGTAAATTTCGAGGATTTGTCTCTTTCACTCTAATGACGCCTTCGTTTGAGTGACAGAGGAAAATCCTCGAAATTTACGAATTTCGATTTTCGCGGTAGGGCCGCAGCGTTTTAGCCGCAGTTCTGAAATTTTAAACTTCGATATTGATTATTACTCATAATACATTGAAATTTATGAAAATATTAATAAAATTGTGCTTATTTTGTTAGAACGAATAATTTAGACCGATTCTTCAAAAATAGTCAAATAGCCTTTACAGACAGTGCCCGCTGGCGAGTGTTTAAGAAACTAATAGGCAGCCATTTTGCTTAAACTTGTAAAACTAAAATTTCAAATCATTGTCAGCTCTGCCTCTTTGAAGCTTAGATGCTTACGCGCTTTTCAAAGTTTTCTCTCGAAATTCTTGTTTCTGTTTGTTGTTTCTAGTTATTAATCGTTATAGTTGTGTTTTTTGTTAAGTTTTACTTGCAACGAGTGATCTTCACTCGAGTGTTTCAATATGAGTGAAATACCGAACAAACATCGTGTTTTTGGCTGTGACCCTTTAGGTAAGTTAATTTTATTTCACCTTTAAAAGTTATATCATAACAATGATAAGCATTTTAGTAAGACTTTTCTCAACATCAATGGTTGGAATTTGTTTTGCGTGTAATTTTCTGTTATCACATCACTCGTCAGTCAAAGGATAATGGCGAATGAAAACTTTAAAAAACTATATACATAGTAACACAACACACAAGTTAGTAATCTAAAAAGAAAGATCGTTCGGAAAAGACCATGATATAGAATGTTTTCTTGTAATATATTCTTGAGCGAATAACATTATTTTTTATTTATCGATATTGATGCTATAGCTGTTATGAGTAGAAATACGCGTCACGTGTTATTTTTATAATTTTTCCATCATCAATCAAAAACCAAATTGTGTCGAGTGCTATGCATAAATCTTAAAATAATACTGCTTTTTAACAGTTAGGCTTGTTTCCAACTAGTGTTCCGAGCGAGCATTCGTTCATTCTTGGGCAGATGAAAACAGGATTTCATATAGCAAAATGTTCGTTCCTCAGCCCACGAACAAGGGAATGCTCGCTCAGAACAACAGAAACAAAGAACAAACACGGCTTTAGAATAACATTTTTAGTAAATAAAAACTATTTAACAGTTGTAATTCCAGTTGTAAACTGTAATTCCACCACCAATCTACCTGTGTTCTTGGCTGCTTTTACTTTTTAATTACCACACTTGTGTAAATAATATTTGTTTTATTATTCTAGTCACATGCACAGATCAATAACATGGAGGATCAGCGTATGGCACACTTACGGGCTCAAAATATAGATCCAGATGTATCCACAGACTTATTGCTGATTCAACAAGGTGTCGATTCAAAATACATCGGACCCTAATGAGGAAGATCGCCAACCTTCCGAGCATATAAACAACATGATGAGACCTGTAGTAGTCATGGTAAACATAAATATCAATGTATTATTATTCACTAAACTTGAGTCTGAAATAAATTCCGTCCAAATTCCGTAAAAATAGGCCTTACAAACGACATTAGTATCAATGATTATTAGATTAACAATAATAAACCTTTATGTCATACATAAATCTTTGGGGGAGGCCTATGTTCAGCAGTGGACGTCTTTCGGCTGATATGATGATGATGATGTCATACATAAAATGGGATAAATGTACCGAACACATACATTTCACTGAACAAGCACTAAAGTTAAGTAAATCGACAAAGTGGGACGCTCCCTACACAGGGTGGAAAAAGATTTTGGGTCAGTGAGGGCAGCTACCAGATCCCGTGTAGCTACTCGAAAATGGTCTTAGAAGACCTTTCTGCGATTTTCAATTAAAGAAGATTAGCGTTTTCAGATTTTGGAAAAAGTATACAGGGTGCGAGGAAATGGTCATTTTTGAGAAACTTTTTTTTTAATGCCAATCGATCCTGTTTCTATTCAGGATCAAAAGCTTGTATGGGGAACAAAAAGAAATTTTCGGCTAGAAAAACAACAAATCGAGATTTTAAATTCTCATAGAAATTGTATGAAAATTAAAAATTATTTTTCACCCTTATTTTTTTATGCCTATCGATTCCATTCCTACCCAGTACCAATAGTTTCCTACGGGTCAACTTATGACAATGTCCAAAAAATCCAAATTTCAAGAAAACCGTTTTCATACTTTTACTATGGAAAAAAAAGTGAAACCTTAATTACTTTATCTGTCACGATAATTAGTCATCCTATGCTAAATGATAATAATAATACTGCATGAAATCATTAGCAACATTAATTAGCGTCACAGATAATGTAATTAATTTTCACTTTTTTCCCGTAGTCAATGTATGAAAACAGTTTTTTTTTATTTTTGTTTTTTTTTTTACGTTCACGTAAGTTGACCCCTAGGAAACTATTGGTACTGGATAGGAATGGAATCGATTGGCATAAAAAATTTAGGCGTGAAAAAATAATTTTAATTTTCATACAATTTTGTATGGGAATTTTAAATCCCGATTTGCGGCTTTTCTAGCCGAAAATTTTTTTTTGGTCCCATACAAGCTTTTGATCCTGAACAGGATCGATTGGCATCAAAAAAAAAGTTTGTCAAAAATGACCATTTCCTCGCACCCTGTATACTTTTTCCAAAATCTGAAAACGCTAATCTTCTTTAATTGAAAATCGCGGGAAGGTCTTCCAAGACCATTTTCACGTAGCTACACGGGATCTGATAGCTACCCTCACTGACCCAAAATCTTTTTTCACCCTGTAGAAAATCACTAAACTTTATAAACGTACAAAAGTACTTAGAATTTGATATTTACCTACTTTTTAGCCGTGATAAATGTGATTATTTAGTTATGTTATACATTAAAATACACATGTCATTTGCATTTTTTTATGCTGTAGGTATTTTTTAATTAGTTTCTTACTAACTTTTTGATATAATAACTGGCTGAAGGGTTCCATAGAATTGTATGTGCATTTTTTAGCATTCGAATACATTTATAAATACAACTTTAATGATTAATCTGGGTGTCGTGTTCTAAATTTAAAAAATAAACTCATATTCCTGATTGACATATTTTCCTTGTTTTTCATGTTCAAAAATCCGTAAAATTTAAAGTACTGAAGTTATATACTTACAAGATTTTGACTTATTTGAAATCCTTTGGAAAAGAATGCCGATTCATTTGATATTAGCCATTCCATAACTTCAAGTACAAGTGTGTTTTTTGCCATCCCAATCTTTAAGCAACGTTTTCTCAATAGTTGCTTTTTCACTTCTGCATCTTTGAAGAGTTTAAAAAAAATAATTATAGCACTTAGAGACATATACCTTACACCAAAAGATAGCGTATGATCTATAGTATTTGGAACTACTCATAACTCCATATCGACAAAGTGGGACGTTTACCGTAAAACGATCACAAATGTTTTGTATGTGTATGTATTTCTGTATCTTATTTTTAAAATTTGGTTTCTTGATGCTACAGGCACACGATGATGTCGTGGAAACCTTTGCTTTAATAAATAAATAAATGTCGGAGATATGAGTTACTAAATCTAGAAAACGATAAGCAATGTTTTGCTTGGAGTGGTCTTTGCTTGGTCCATGCAGGTTTGCAGGTAGATGATACCAACCTATGAACAGGTGGCTGGTGACCTGACAGTATAAAAGGTCACTACTGCAGTGTGCATCAATTCATTCCCGTGTTAGACATAGAACGATTCACTCTTGTCTTGTTATGTGAAGGGTTTACATTCTTATGAAGGAAGTTATTTCTATGGAGTATGCATCTATGCATGGACGCAAGCTTAGAACTCTCCATTCGTTTTCTACTACTGCGTAGATGCGTGGATACAAGATTCTGAGTGCTGTTGGTGGCGAGTAACGAGAAGCTAGGAGGCAGATAACTGGAATCTTACCCCTCTTAGCTCGGCTGTCATTAGAGTTCCCGATATCAGCAAGTGGGATGAAGACTCAAGGCTCACGTAACAGTGAGTACTGGTATTGCATCACATGTAAACGGTAAGGTTTAAAATCGACAACAGTTGGTAAGGTAATGATTGTTCACTATGTTTGCAGTTAAGTTTGATTTGAGTCGTGATTTAGAAAACTGCTTTGTTCTTTTTTTTGTGATTACTGTTGTAAGAAAACGTGTGGGTAGGTATCCTACCCTATTGAAAAAAAAAAAAAAAAGAAATAAAAACAGTAATTCTAGTGATTTCAAAGTATATCATGACCCATACTTATTACTTACTTAGTTGTGAAATACTAGCAGTACCAAAATATGGGCAGGTAGCCCTTTGTTTTGTTTTGTTTTCGAGTGTACCAAAAATTAATTTGTGATAGTGATAAACATTTTCAATCCATGCCTTGTGTTAAAAGTTTTCTATGCGTGTGAAATTACCGTTACAGATGTTCAACTTCAAGATCAACAAGCTCACTGTCATAGTAGTCTACAGTTTCATCCATGATGAATATGCTGTGACGATGAAACGAGCGCAATTTCTTGCGATACCTATGTCCAAGAAATTAAGAATTGAAGACGCCAACTCTATGGTTATTTTGGAGCAACGGAAATTAAAGGACAGGTTTCTTTCCAATTGTTTTAATGAAAAATTAGAAGCAGTAGTTTAAAGAACTAACGGTTGACATTTCTGTTTGTAACGTTAAGTTTTTGTGTTCTTAATACGTTTTATTATTTGCGAGATTAATTTGATTATAGTAAAGTGAAGCACAATCTTATTTTGATGTCGAGTATAAGATGAGGTCAGTGTCTAACCTCAAACTTTAGGTACTTAGTGTTATGATTAGGTCTAGCATTCCAATTATCTCAACATCTGTTCAAAACTGCTTATAGTCTACTTGAAAAAAAAAGGAAATCAGTCGGCTTTGAATATACTTTGTTTTTGTGATAAAAATGATATCGTACAATTTAATGATTACAGTTCAACATGGTGAGTCAGAACGAGCTGCCGGCCTGCAAGTTGTTGATGTCATGCCCGGTGGCGTAGCAGGTGTCGTTACTGCCTACCGTGAACACCTGGTGCAGCACGTGGTGTGGACACGTTGTTAATCCGCTGAGCAGTTCACATTTTTGTTGGGCTATTTGAGGTCTGAGCTAATTGGTGAAACTAATGTTGTTTTGTAGCCATCGAGGGTTTATTCCCTTTCGATTATTTAGAGTTAAAAAAAAATGGAGGAAGAAATGCAAAATTGAAACTAAATTAGACATCAATGTTACAGTTACGCAAGTTTAAAATAAACAAGTTTTATTAAACGCATTGAGATCGGTTATAATAATTTCTGAAAGGTCATGATGAAGGTCATGATGAAGGTCACGATGAAGGTCACGGTGAAGGTCATGGTGAAGGTCATGATGAAGGTCACGGTGAAGGTCACGGTGAAGGTCATGGTGAAGGTCATGGTGAAGGTCATGGTGAAGGTCATGATGGTGGTCATGATGATGATCATGATGACTGTCATGATGATGGTGATGATAATAATTTCTTATTATTTGGGCTGTCAATAGTTTCAGTTTGACTTCTTTAGTTCAATTAAAATTGTAAGTTTTATTGAAATTAATCAATTAGTTTGCAATCGTGGAATGAAACTTTTTACATTTTTGTTGGGTTCAGTTTTCTCAGACTACATACACCATTTATCATTCGTAGTCGTAGGTGTAAAATCGGATCTATTTTTCCGTCTCAGTGCGGCCACGATTGTGAGTGGCGTTCGTTTGGTTTAATGGTGTATGTGGTCAAGGCGTTTAGATTGTGCGACAGCCATGTGGGTGGTTGTTAAGACTCAGTTGCTGGGTGTAGCATCTGGAGTATTGTAACTGCTGTGAGTACTGCAACCCATTTGTTGGTTTGTTGAAGTGTTTCATTTGACTATTGTAGAACTGTGTCGGTTACTGGCTAGTAAAGTAGTAAGTACATAGTTAGACTGACTAGTCTATTTCGAATGTTAATGAAGTTGATTTTATTCCCTGGGTTGATTAAACGAGTACCTTAAGAAAATATGATTCTGAATTGCGGCATTAAAATCATCTATTAACTACTTTAAATGCGGAAAGGGTAATTTTTAAATTTAATGAGTTCTAATCATCAGTCATGTGAGCTTTCAATGGACCGAGAGCAAGTCCGAGGGATTGAGCGTAATCGAATAATCGCATCGGAAGTTCCGGAGCATGTAAAAGGTGCACGTGGACTGCTTTTTATGTGCAGTATACTCTTTGCGAGGAGTAGCACTTACGCGGCTGAGATGGTTAACTTCTGATAGGTTATTGGATCCTAACAATCCGATGGACTGAAATGAAATCGGATGGTTATAATGTAACCTGGTTGAGTAATTTACGTTTTTGTTTGAGTCGAGAGGTTGACTAATTTGAATCATTCATTAATTGAGATCATTTTGGCAATGCCACAAAATAAGTTATTGTTGTTAAACGGGATGAGGTGACTATGTCACAATGTGAGTTTCCGATAGACATAAACGTGACTTGTGTTTCCTTAATTTTGATTTTACTGGTAACTGAAACTGAGCTGGTGGCACTATCAAAATTGTCTAACAAATTGAAGTTCATAAATGATTGAATACAGATAACATTTTGTTGTTAATGAAAATGCTAGAAAGCCAAGTACCACGTGAAGTAGATGAAGATTGTTGTGGCATGAAGGATGAGGTTCTCAGTTCGGTTGGTCGACCGTACCAGAGGCTTGATCGTAGCCGTAGCCCGTTAGAAGTCGGTGTCTACCTTTGAGTAGTCCGTGGGTACGCGGTGCGCGATAAGCTCTGGCGGAGGTCGGGTCTTGTAGAGACCGTAGAGTCATAGGGTTGACTCGGCGATCCCTTGGGGATGCGCGTAGTGTGGTTATGTGATAACCAATAGGCCACGAATGAGAGACCTGCTTCCGAAAGTTTGCCGTCATGTGTTTTACGTAAAAGGTGGCTATGAAAGCCAGGTGGTACTTGTCTGGTCTTGCATTTAAATTGGTGGTAATGAATTGACTTTAAGTGATCCTAAATTCAGTGGCAAAGAATAAAATTATTTTCCTTGAGTTGAGTTGATTTTACGTAGACAGATAATTTGGTCAGGAGTAACCGAGTGGTGACAAAGATTACTGATGTACGTGTTTGTTTCAGATACAAGCGAGGACGCTTGTCTTGTCAGTATGGCCGTGTCGGAGATATGAGTTACTAAATCTAGAAAACGATAAGCAATGTTTTGCTTGGAGTGGTCTTTGCTTGGTCCATGCAGGTTTGCAGGTAGATGATACCAACCTATGAACAGGTGGCTGGTGACCTGACAGTATAAAAGGTCACTACTGCAGTGTTCATCAATTCATTCCCGTGTTAGACATAGAACGATTCACTCTTGTCTTGTTATGTGAAGGGTTTACATTCTTATGAAGGAAGTTATTTCTATGGAGTATGCATCTATGCATGGACGCAAGCTTAGAACTCTCCATTCGTTTTCTACTACTGCGTAGATGCGTGGATACAAGATTCTGAGTGCTGTTGGTGGCGAGTAACGAGAAGCTAGGAGGCAGATAACTGGAATCTTACCCCTCTTAGCTCGGCTGTCATTAGAGTTCCCGATATAAATAATTAACTACATGTGCCTTCCCGGCTACTTGTCGAAGGAAGATAATCACGGCAGACAGACAAGCCTGTTTCGCTAATAGCTTTATAAAATTCATTCCTGGCAGAGACATACAATTGGTTTATTCAAAATTTAATTAGGCTATTCTACTGATATAATCCTTTGTATGCTGTACTGTATCTGATCCTGAAACATGTATTTTTTCAGGCCTTGCAGTATGTTTGCAAGCAGTTGGCACCATCGGAGCACATTTGGTGAGGACAAGATTTGGTGACATTGTAGCCTGTAAGCCGGTGAATTGTCATTGATTTGATCTAGAGGAATTCTAAAAATCTAGAGGTAATCCTTTGAATTTTTTTTTGATGACTTTAAATAACATCATCACGGATACTTTATACATGAAATTTCCTGCTAAACAGGTTGTTAGCTTTATTAGTTTTAGATACCATGTTTCATAGTAACATTTACTATTTAAGAGCTACACAACCCTTATCTAAAATGAAAATACCAATATTTTATTTTTCAAAAAGTTCAGGTTCGATGCCTGTCTACACGTATTTTTGTATATTCATGGGGTATATTCTGATAGTCCATGACGTGAGGAATCTAAAAAAAAAATTTTTACGTCAAGGTTTGGACCACCTTGTATATTATGGTTTCCAAAATCTTCATACCGACCCATTTTAATTGATCAACCTGTATATAGGTACTATTGTGCCAAAATAATAAGTCAACAATGTATAAACATTTAGTACCTTTACTATACAGGCCAGAGTCAATTTTAACGCAAATTCACTACATCGAGATACTAAATGCAATAGTAAGATCGTTACCTATAATGTGTTGAATATTGTATTCACAAAGCCACTATCTCCGCCGTCACCATACTAAATTATGTGAAAACAATTCATTTTAGACATCATGTTTCATAGAGACATTTACGGCTTGAGACCTACACAATCGATATTGAAATAGAAATTGTGTAAGTTTATTTTTTCAAAACAACCGGGTTCAATTCCACGGCTGGGTACAGGTATTTTTTTCAAATTTATGAATGCAGTTTTAGTTTTTATCAAAATCGTTGACATGGTTCCTAAGAACATATTATCTTCGTATGTCTTATAGTATCAGACATTCCCATACTCATCGATTTGAATAAGCCACCCTATATAGAATAGACCGTTCTTATCCTTAGGTACTCTTTTGTTTTTCTCTTTTAAGTTATTTTCGTCTTATTTCAGGAGCCTTTCCAAACTCACCGAGGAACACGTTAATTTTATAAACAAAACAAGAAGATGAGACAAAGTGCAGCAACTACCTGCGATCAGTCTGACCATTTTATTGCCACAGGACCGTTGCCTGAATACTCCTGTCTGTGTCTATATTTACATTTATACAACCATGCTAAAATAGTACATTACGACACGAGTGCGAAAAACATGAAATTCGAAACAAGTCGCAATATTTTATATCGACACGCGTCTCGTACGACGTTTTTTAGTGCAGCTGCAGATGGCCCTCCGAAGTTTTGGACCTGACGTAAAATGACACACTTCTCGCTCTAGAACCTAAAAAGGCACCATCTGTACTAAAAAAAAAAAGTAAATATGTTAAACTGTATGTAAAATTTTCACACAATGAATATTGTTATATTTGTTAGAAAAATAATAAAATTTTAGGTGATATCTGTATGCTGTATGTATCGATGTCAGTCAGCTATGTACACGAGCTACGATTACATACCCTATTTTAATTTTTTCATGCATACTTTGTTTTAATCGATCCAACGTCCGAGGTGGGGATCAAACCCACATGCTCAGCTTTCGTGGCTGATGCCTGCACCCCTTAGCCACTCGGTCTTAGCAACCACCAGTCAATTTACTCAGGTATATGCAATCCCTTACAAGGCTAGGCGCCTTTGACCATTCTCTAAGAGCAAGCAATACATGCCTGCACCTCCTATTAGAATACTTTACAGTTTTCTAGAATAGCTAGAGAGAGCTGATGCTGCCATCTATTGAACGTATTTTGATTAGTGATTTATTTAGTTAATGACAATGAACAATTTGATTTATGTTTTCACAATACGTTCAATAGAACATAATTTATGCTCTTTATAATGTGGTTTATGTCGTTACTATCCATAACGTATATTTCTTAACGACAAATTTGTGTCAGTGCACATGGAAAGGGTGTCGCAACTCTTAAAATAGACCTTATGTGTTCTTCAATAAAGTCAATTTTAAACACCGTGACAAAGTACCTTTCCATGTGCACTGACACATTTGTTCAGGTATTTGCCTTGCTTGACTCAGTTTTGCACCGAACTACAAATCTCCAGCTCCAATGATCTCCTTAAATAGACGCCATTTCACCATAATGACAGGTGTGAGGTAATTTGTAAAATATCACTTTTACTGCCGTCACAGGCCACCGTAGGCTACGACTACCGCTTACTATTGGATAGTCTATGTGCATCTTTGCTACCTGCGTGCCTACATAGAATAAGGACATTTGCTTATATCGTTAATCAGTTTTCATATTTTTTATTTTCGAAGGTCGGGACAATTGTCAAAAGGTTTAGAAGAATTTTCGTTGATTCTTGACACGAGTGAGAATTTCGCTACATTGTCGTGTTTCTTCAGACAATTGTAATTTTACTCCGCAAAAAAGTTACTTTCTACTGATGTATTAAAGATTTTGCAATACATTTTACGTTGGTGGCAAAAAGACACACGGCCCGTCCGACTGATGCCTATTAATGAAACCATAAGTAATGTGTGTGTATGTGTACCTACACCCGAAAAAGCGTTGAAAATTATCATCAGCATTTCAGAGAGCACTGACGAGAGATGCCACAAGGAGACTAGTTAGCAGGACAAGCTCTGCAAGCTCTTAGTGTAAAAATATTTTTCAAAGAAAATACAATGTTTTATATCTTACATTCGTTTCTTATTTCTTCTTGTCCAATCAGTACTATAATGTAAGTGCAAATCATAAATATCATCACATACTACACTATAATAGTCTATACTATAATAGTGTAACATGTTGGCAATAGAGTTGAAATACACGATGCTCGCGAGCATTGCGAAAGATTTTAACTATGCATTCTAGACATCAAAATAAACAAAAAATATTATGAGACCTAATGTCAAATTCCACAAAAAAAATTTTTGTTTCTTTTTTGTTAGACCTTTTGAATACTTTTTATCATTATAACAATTTGTTGAAAATAATCTTTTAAATTATTTTATTTGCGACAGGTTTTTTCGACAAGTTTCTTATTTTTTGATTGTCAGGCAAATGATGTGGTAATATTAGAACACATTGTGGTACCATTGTAATCTAAAAGAAGTTTTATTACGAGTTACGTCGAACAACTTATTTCGAAAAAAGGTTAATTATCTCTGGAACCAATCCGAATCTAGGAAATTTTATATAACACTAAAGACTCTAAATATGCTCAGGAATTCAGCATTAAAATCTTTCGGAATGCTCATGAGCACCGTGTATATCCGTATTATGATATCCATACGATATTTATGGGAAAATGCTTTGCATGTTGTCTACTACTGATTAGGTACATTATACTGAACAAAGTAAGTAAATAGATATTGCAGGAGCTTTAACTTACACGGGCTCATACTCATAATCTCATGAACATTAATAAACGTCAAAATTAAAATATAGAGAATCAACATATTTATTATAGTCAATATAATAAGAAATTTACCCTCAGCAGAGTAGCAGACAAATAATTAAGTAACTAAAACACCTTAATGAGTTGTAAGTACCTACTCTTAAGTTATAGTCGAATTAATAAATAATTATTAATTACATATTAGGTCATTCATTACCTATGAATTTGGCGTTTTTTATGGAGAATTTTGTGAAATATAGTAGATTACATGCCAAGGCCGTTTAAGTGGGAAATGTCTCTGATGAAGTGTAATTGTAGACAAACATGTTTGCCAGTAATATTAGTCACTTCTAAGGCGTGTTTTGTATACAAATCTCTATTTCATAAAACAAGGTACTATCATACGTTTATTTATACCTATTTCAACCATATGAACCGGCAGCATATGGCAAGAGTTGTTTTCAATTAAGGGGAAAAAACGATTATTAGTGTGATAAAACCTTTGTTACACTACACAGTACACTGTTGAAAACAAATAATTATTTAAGTTTCCCTTTAGACAATTAAATTAGGAATCAACTGAAGTCTATGACCAAAAACACCAATTTCATAGGTAATGACCCAATATTAATACAAAATGTGTAATCACAGTAAGTACAAAAATACCTATCATAGTGGCTAGGTTTCATGACATTGATTCATTCATGCTTATTGATTTAGAAAGAATGATAAATCTACAAAAACTCTAATTTAACATGAAAGTAATAACATTTTGAAATTCTCTCAATACCATGAGTACATGTATGACTATAAATTGACAATATCAGTCTTAATTCTTCAATTAAATAATCTTGACTTAAAAATGTAATATCATAATTAACTTAATTTCATAACTTGCATAGAATCTTTCATTTAGAAAATATGAAACATATGGAAAAATTGAAGCATTGTATGGTATGTAGGTATGCTTCCTATAGATTACCGTTAATTGACTGACATACATTTATCTGCTAACTTAACAAGCCGCTAATAATTGTTTGTCTCTTTTACTCTTATGGACACATTGTTAAGAACGAAAGGAACAAACAATTATTAGCTGCGTGTTAAGTTAGCAGACGTTTATGAATAAGGGGTTTAGTATACTACCTATTATTATTAATCTCCTTCAGGATGTCATTTTGTTTAGTTATTTTTTCATGCATGTAGCATTGTCTTTTCACTTCTACTTTTTCTGTCAGCAGTGTTTTCATATTCATTTTATTTCATCACTTGTGGCGTTGAGGTAATATTTCTGGATTATTTTGTTTCATTGTCATCAGCTAGAATATTAAAATAACTAGTTAATAATCTGTATCAATATTGAGTATTATTTACCTACATTAGAATATATTATTCAGCAAATTTATTTACCACTTTGATAAACAACTGGCATCATTTCCACTACCTTCTGGTTCCTGTCTTGAGTTAAGTTGTATTGTGGATAGTAAGCAACAATACACAGGGTGGCCAAAAAAGAAATGCGTAACCCATAACCATTGCCAGTGAGGTTTTAGGACGCAGAGTAGATGGCCTAGCCGATTTGTTTGGAAATTAATTTAGGTTGAGGAACCTGTAGTACCTAGTAAGTAAGTAGTACTTAATAGTGGCACCTTTGTTAGTAGTTTATTTTAATTAAAAATAATGATTGAGCCTTCTAAAACTGTCAAAAAGCCCCTAGGGGGTCTATTATGAGTCCCAAAAGCTCACAGGCAACAGAAATACACTATGTAAAACAACCGACCAATAAACACATATTAGTGATAAACAAACAGAAAAATGTTCTCGCAGGGATTCTAGCTTAAACTTCCAGCTTTCTAGGCAGGGTCCCTATCACTTAGGCTACGGAGGTTGACAAAAATAATAAATGGTGAAGGTAAACGAATAACTATTATAGTTTTACCATAAAGTATGAGTGATCCGTCAGGATAATAAGGCAGGATATATTACAGGCCAAGCCATGGCTCAAATATTCGCTTGCTCCAGTGAGTGGCCATCAGTTCTTCGGGCATTTTGTCCAGCCCACTTGCATTCTGAGATTTTCTGAGCTACGTCGGTGACTTTAATTTCACGGATATCTTTATTCATAATTCGATCTCATGGAGAAACTCCCAAGCATTGCCCGTTCCATCGCTCGTTGAGTGTGCTTACAAGAGACTACTACACGATACACTAGTCTTACTACATAGAACGTACTAGCTTTTGAATCGACGTGTAATTATTAGTATTCTCACTAAAAATTAATTAACATATAATTATTATTTCAAAAAAACACCCACGATACTGCTTATCGGCAACTTCAAGCAGCCCGACAAAATTGTCAAGTTAACTTGAAATTTGATCCATTTGATGGTGTGATAAAAATTATATTAGACGTGAGATTATCCGGTCAAGAATTCACGAGTATCGATGAGATCTGTCACTCAAAGTAAACGCCGCCAATTTCAAAATTATGGTACTAAAAGTTAAATTTTTAACAAAAATACAATTTGTTTTAGTTGTCAACGGTAAATATGCGATCATCATAAGCTCCTGCGAGGCCCCAATCGAACCAAAATCGTCTAAAACTTTAATAAAGCATAATTATAGTTGATGCTAAATTGTCACTGTCAAATTGTCCGCACGATTACTGTATCTGTGCCCGCAACCATGTTGTGACTTTCACTGAATGTCGTCATAATGTAGAGGACTGGATAGACAATGACAATTTGGTAAACGATATAACCATCATAAGCCCCCTGATTAGTAGAAGTCAAAGCTACAATCATTCATGGAAAAACTGGAACTCTAAACTTGCAAACAGGCTCCAAACATTTACGAAATAATTAGTCGTGCTCAAATTTCAACAACTAGAAGTGTGTGTTAATAAAAGCAATAATGCTCACGATTGCTCACTTACACAGCAAAAGTCTACATTAAAATCCAAAGTGACCGACGAAGAGAAAAACCGACTAAGTGACAAAATGCGCATATCACGTTACGGGACCGTGGCGGTAATTGCCGTAACAAAGCTAGCACATTTCAAAGGTAAGCAAATTAGTTCCGCACTTAATGATCCGACAAAGCGCGTAAATCTTTTTAAAATGCGCGCCCGCTGTTTCCTTCCGTAGGGTAAACAAGGTAAAAAAATATTTGCATAAGCCCCCGCATATATGCAAATGTGGCCCGTGCGAGGAAAGGCGGTGAAAATTGTATCAAATTGTTCCAACGACACGTAGGCTTTGCGGCAATTTGTCAAGCGAGCAATAATTATTTTAGCCCCTCTGTGAACGGAATACTATATGTCCCAATTTTCCCGCGAATATCAATATGTGATCGGAAAAATAAATGCTGGGCAAATCTCGGCTTGCAGCGAACTTGTAATACATATTATGTATTAATGTTAGGGTTTTAAGAAAACTGTATTTGAGAAGATTACAAAAATGTATTAGTAAGAAACTAAAGAGTGTAAGTATAATCAGTAGGTGAAATGTCTGAAAAAGGAGGCTTATCCATTGAAAAAAAAAAGACGAGAATTTCTAGCCAATAAATAAATCGGCACTTGGGTGCGGTGCGATGCGCCGAGCGTGTTAATTGAGCCCTGTATCGGCTTCATGCCCACCATGTTATCTGTGCGGCGTGTCAAACGATAACAGCCTTATTGTCAATGGGATAGGGGTCGAAAGTCCGCGGCGTGTTGGTGTATCGGTGTGGGCCGCTGAGTGGACACGAGGATGATAATTGGCGAGCGTGGAATGGTGCGGAATCGCCCATATTGGCGAATTGACTGCACACACGCGGAGCGACGATGTTGGAGCTATACTGGAATCGTTGTTTAGAGAACTTTTGTGTGTCCGAATAAATACTAACAGTTTAACTCTCATTCATAAAACCATATCATAAAGTCAGGTATCCGAATCACCACGTACGTTACTCGGATTTATATTGAGTACTTCAGCCGATTGTGTCTTCCCGTTTTTAGTGCACCTTGTTTAACGATACCCAGCAGTCTGTAGGTTCTTTACGGATTGCTGATTAAATCTGAACTATTTTTAACATAATATGTTGTTGGACACTAAACATTTTAATGTAATATGAATACTTTGAATGTAATAATGCGGACGATATTTTACGAGGATTTCATGTTGAATGATTATTGAAATTCTCTGTCAGACGTCATGAATATTATATACAAATGTACAAAATGTTCTATGATAACACTGACAAACAGAATCCAGCCATAAATATAATTAAACGGGCTCATGAGTCGCTTGGCGTGAACGCGGGCTCAGTGCTTTATAATGGAGACCTAGGATCTTCGAAACATGTCGCAAGTAGTGACTAAATAAATACACGTGAGTTTAACCGTTCAGTTATATTTATAGTTATTATGTCTCACAAAAGTTTAAATTCAATTAGAATCCAGCCAAATCCAGTTCCAGCATGTTCTGACATCGGTCGAGAGGACACGCCTGCACGCCCGCAGCGATAAACGCATACGATTACGCGCCACAGGTGGCGCACATTTTTCACGGGCCGGCGTAATTCGGCGTGGCCCGTGGCCGACCACCGATTTGTAGTTCACGATGAGTATCGTGGGAAATAGTGCGAAGGGTTAATGTGATGGAGTGGTAAGCCTTTTGAAATCAAAAAGAGTATGATTAATTGCACGTGTATTTATGAATTCGGTGGAATTATCCAACCTATTTGTGATATCGTATTTGGTACGAATCAGTAGGCTAAGGCATTTCTGTTTCAATATTTTGTGCAATTAATACGTCATGTGTCAAGTGCAATTAGTAATTTCAGGGCTTAAAAAAAGGTTTTATGTGTAAAACGCGTGTTGAGTTCCATAACGACAATTCATCATCGTAAATTATTTGACTGCGCAAGTAACTGAATGCTAAGCGTAAAATTTTTTCCAGTGTTGATCTTCAACAATAGGAAACTTAACAAAGAGTCCTTAACTGCAACAACGTGAGAAAACTTGGAAAATCTCAGAACCTCAAGTGTTCAACATTTTCCCACGGTTATGAGGTCTTAATAGTGCGGCGGTCCTTTATGAAGTCGAGCGGACACAATAACGATAAAGGTGAGCGGAAAATCCGGACAATAAACCTCTGCAAAAAAGCTGAGCGGGGGCCAGCGGGGCAAATAGTTCGTGAAATTTCCAAGGGCCCCTAGTAGTGGGGACTACCGGGGCACTTTACGACGGTCCTCCCAGTAAACCTACCCATTACGTTGGGTTAAAGGATCGTTCTACTCGAGTTATAAAGATGCCGAACGCTCGGCAAGATTTGTTGCCGGATGGATGCAGAAGGGTTGGGTCGGTCGGCATTATGATCATGTCGAGTCAAGAGCTCGTGTCATTTCAGCGAGTCAACACCGTGCGATGGAGAGGGCTCAGCGCTGAGTAGGAAAATGCGAGGCTTGGTTGTGAATGGAATTTATTTGATTTATCCAACTTTTGGTTAATTTCAATCTAGCTATGCATGATAGCCATACAAATTTGGTAAGCAAGTTGCTATTAAAATTTATTCTGCACTGCTCATATGCTATGCTTAAACTAAAACAATAATTAGCAACGTCGTATCGTCAACGTCATTAAAATCCAACAATCCTAAATACAGCCACCTAGGTCCTTAAAAGCGCTCTCAAAAGGCCACATGCACGTTTCGACGCCATTCCGCCATTTTACATTTGCAGCCGATCTCAAACTATTAGTCTCTTAGCATGTTCGTTTAAAGTTCAAAATTGTAGGAGTTTGCATTTCCGGAACTGCAGGTATTAAGTTAGTGTACAGGTGAGACGTTGGTGGCTAATTGTACACGGCAGTCGTGACTGTCCAGTATAAACAGGAGGCAAAGGCGTTTACAGTGTTTGCAGTCGGCCCTCACGTAAACAGCTCAGTTTGCTGCCTTTTGCTTGCTGTCTAGTGGCGAGTGGTACTGAGACCTTGAGTGTTTACTCACAGTTTACTCATTGAATTATGCCAGTATTACATACTTGTACAAAAATCATGATTTAGTAGGGAAATTATGTTGCATTTAGTTCAGATTCAACCAGTCAAAAGTTATAGTTTAACTTTTGACTGGTTGAATCTGATATATCATATGGTCAACATTTGTCAGTGAATCCTTAAGTTATCCATTTTATGTTATAGCAGACTATCCCTTGCATTTAGTATTTATATTGAATGGCTACTTACAATCAATATAACCGTTACTAGCTAAAGTAGCCCTGAAAATCGCCCCTTACCAGTTTCCCAAATATTATTAGACCGTATTCATCGCTTCAAAGATAAAACCATGTTTTGCACCCAAAGTGGTTACCGACACACCTAGACTGCGGTCTGGATGCCCGCCCTAGACACGTTTCGGTCAATCCTTTTGGCACGACTCCGCAACCTGTCCGTGTGAACTAGCCCTTTGAGCTCGCACCTACGACCGCAAACGTTTGTGGACACAGCTTTATGAATGTTAAAGGTTGGATTGCAGTTTTGATATTTGGAATTCATAGTGGTCAATGTGTGAATAGATACATGAACAATGTACAAATCAGATTTACTTAATCTACAGATGTTCGTATCTTAGCCTTATACAGTGTGTTACCATGACCCAGGCTTTTACGAAAATAGGTAAAAATACGCATTACTAGCAATCGTTTTCAAGTACATAATAAACTTAATTGTACGGTCAATTTAAATATTTAAATTACAGTACCGTACAGTTAAGTTTATTTCCTCCGGACGATCAATGTAACGCGTGTCTCTGCGAACTGTAATCTGTCAAGTGAAAATAGTACTTCAAAATAAATCGTTAGATTCAATTTGAAGTAGGTACATTGCTTCTCAATAACCTTTTCTTAGAAAATAAATTATTTTTAAAATTTGAGTTTTTAATCAAATCTCACGGTTTGGCTAAAACTCTGGATCGCATTCTTCGGTTTCGATAAAACCCATTATCATAGTAACATACTGTACGAGTATATGTATATTGAATTAACAATCAAATTACACTTAAAGTCAAATGATGTGGGTTTGGTATACATTTTTGCAAACAAGACTGCTATCATGCTTTAAATAAATATTGAAATGTAGTAAAAAAAGTGGAATTCATCCAATCCAAAAACGTTATATACTTTATCGTCACCTAACCCTTATGATTTGACGCCAGTGTATTGTTTATTATTAACAGTGTGTTATTTTATATAATTATGAATAAATGTTAATAACTATTGTGTTATTAACTATTGTAATATGAATAATTAATATTTTCCTATATATTATAAACCTCTAGGTACTAAGTACCTAACACAATTACATAGTACAAGCATATGTTATCTACTGCTAATATAGGTGTAAAATAATAATAGGTAAGCATTTTACTAAACCACGCTCGAACTTGGCCAAAGCGGCTTCACAAAATATGCAGTTTGCCGCATCCCAGCCGCTTGCTGCATTTTACATGAGCCCAACTTCTGCCGATTTCTTCAATATTTTAGCGTGGGAATTCTCCTCTATATGCATAAAACTGAATAACGTTTATGTTTTATTCAATCGCGTAAAAATACGGAATACAGTAAACTTTTTCTATAGGCCGCTATTGAAAATCAATTTGAAATGGCATTCACGACATTTCAAACTACATAGTTCTGTTTTAGTAGCAGCATATCGACCACAATTCTCGAGTGAACAGCTCTCATATTATCAATAGCGCTGACTGCCTGCAGGAGAATACATTAGCATTGTCTATTAAACGCAGCTCGAGCTCCATTAGAAAACACATTCAATGACGAGATTGCGAACGTTAATTTCATTTCCTAATACACTGCTCGTATTTGCTCACCATCCTTCCATGTTTGCACGCTAGCGTTCGTTTTACTCCTCAGACAACCATATTTTCCTTTTGTCTAGACGAAATCTTAACGAATATTTAAAGGGTTAATGTATATAAAACACGTAGCGCGAAACAGATACAATTACAGCCGTGTAGCAACACGAATGCGAGTTCGGAACGAGCGGTATCTCCAAATTGCTCATGTAAGACGAAATTAACCCTCGCCCACATTAACGCAGATAAGTCGAGGAGCTCATTTGCGAGCCTTCCGGCCTGTGCTCGTTACATCTTGATATTCTTTACCCCTTCACCGATACGCGGTTCGGCGTTCGGCACCACACGAGCAATAAATGGCGCGGAAGACCGCTATCGCGCGGCCCGATATCTTCCATCCGAATTAATTTCAGAAACCAGAAACGAAGCAAGTTCGTGGACTTGTTATTTCTACGTGCACCCGAGCGAGAGCACGCGAGTTCTAATCGCGAAGAGTTGCAAGATAAAATGGCGACCCGTAATTACCATAACGCCTTTCGAAGATATGTGGAGAATCTTAATGGTACGGTGGCTCCGTAAATAATGGGCTCTTATGGGAAAGTTGGTAAAGAGCACTGTTTCGAATGTAATTTCAGGGGCTTCGTGCCTCACGTGCTTTTAGAATAATGTGCTAAATACGGCGTAGGTACGTTAATGACGGCATTTGTTTTGATATAAAGTTGCACAATGGAACATTTATGTTCAGTGAAATATCGACTTTTATTACGGTTACTGAAGAATTATTACTTCTTGTTAGTGTGCTTATTAGCCAATACTCAATAGTGTATGCACATAGTGCTATTATTTACCACTTAAAATATTTGCAACTTTAGATACCAATTTTCATTCATGTAATAAAATTAGAATGAATTTTGATTCCTATATTCCTTCAGGACATATTTTTTCAATTAGAATCCACAACACAAGGGCTTGTATTGTAGATTCTAACTAGTATACTTATGGATATTACCAGAGAACTAAGGTAGAATTCAGTTACCGCTCAATCTGGATGTTCGAACTCCATAGTTTGGTCACTTCATTACCTACTTAATCCTTAAATACTATCGAACTTGATCTTCGATAAGGTCTCAGTATAATTCAAACATGATTTATTTTTTTTCTACTTTTATACCGAGTTTACTCATCACCTAATCAGGCGGAGCAAAGCAATTAAAGCTAATAACAACTCGCGTTCATATCACCGGTAGCCGAATGCATTCTCAGATTACTTATGAGTTATGACGCAGACTCAGCCGCGAGCGTCTTCCCTTACAGACGATAATTTAACGAGCTGTGTAAAATTGAGTCGGTAGGACAATCCACTATTAAGTAGGTATACTTATATAGTACATTACATCAGAGGCTGGGAAAATAAGGATTTCCGGCCAAGTCGGTATATACGGATGGGTAACGAGGCCAGGAATTCGTTTTCACGTCGAGGCATGTATAGTGTTTTTCTCAAACATACAAAGAAATACAAAAAAAATATGATAATGTTGTCGAAATAAAAAAAAATATTTACTTTGCAGGCCTAGGCCTGAAAAGTATTAAGAAATTCAATTTCCATCCCAGTGAGTTACTGCGCCCTAAAAGCGATACTTCCGATACGGAACTTAAAGACAATATTCAAGTTTGAGAAAATTATTACGTGTTAAAAAGTACTTTCGTATGCTTACGAAGACTAAACTGCACTTAAATTTTGCTTCCATACTGAAGTATGACTTAAAATGATTAACACGTCGTCTATTTGTTGCTTAATTCATAAGCAGCATTTACGTTTGTATGTTTGCAAATTCAAATTACGAGTACACTTAAAACGTATCACTTTTTCTTAGGAACTTTACACCCCTGTAGGAACATCCCACACATGTGAGCCACGTACCTACCTACGAATCCTACAATATTTTCACTTCAAATAATGACATTAAATGTTGTAATACGATGAAATCATTCTATAGTTAACCTAAAATATTTATTCAAGTCCGCTGGATACGGGTGGTGCAGGACCGGTCATTGCAAGCAATCTTTGGAGGAGGCCGTGTTCAGCAGTGGACGTCTTTCAACTGATATGATGATGATAATTTATTCAAGCATGTACACAAGGAAGAAAGTACATTAATTATTGTTAATTTTAATTTTCACTTATTTACTGTATATGTAAATATAGAGTAGTCTCCGTCATTAAAAATCACCGTCATTGACCTCCCAGTTACTCAAAACCACCCCACATCTAATGAAGCACAATATGCAATTTACGGAACTGCACGAGATTATATATGAGTTACGAGCGACTGCACACTGGTCGCCCGCGGCGTCTTGCTTCTTTCACGACAATTAACAGCGCGCTTTGTCATCTTGTTCATTTCTGCTTATCTGCGGGAAATTTAAGAGTAGAGGGTTGTAAAGAAAATTCATAAGACGTCTTGAAGAACAAAATATAGTTACTTTCACCTGATGGTCTCATCGGATGATCAGCGCTGGCTCACGCCAGCATCATGCTAAGATGAGACCTTTTCGTGACTCTGTATGTCTGTTTGATTGTACTTAATATTGTGTTGTATCATCTGTCCTTAGTTTTTACAAAGCCATGAATAAACTATTATTCTAAATTATGTTCCATTCTATTCTACTTGTTGTTGATTAAGAATTATCCCTTTATTTATTCTACTTTATATTTTGAGGTAACGTATGCGGAATGAAATCTGCACAAAGTTTAATATTATATTAAATAAATGATATCATTATTATTTTCTTGAACATGTACGTTTTTTAATATCGATTTTAACAAATATTCATGCAAGATAAAAACTACTTGAATCCAAAGTGTATAACTTTAGTTTTATGATACTTTATCCATTGATGTCGAAAAAACAAATGTTAGCATTTTTCTTGCCTCTAATTTTATCTTCTGTAGGAAAACTTTTTAAATAAAAATCCTTTGCTCATTATATTTCATATTCTTGTTAATTGGTCTATTGATACTTACTTATTATGCTAAAAATATTTAATTGAAATTAGCTATAAGTCGTTCACCGTGACATCCGTTACTGAAAAAGCAGTGTTTTTTACACTTTTTGATCAAATGGCGAAGTCATATTTTCAAAGTTGTTTATTTTTATTTTCCGTGTTGATAGGCTTGCTCTTTGTTTATGTTTCGTAATGCCCATGGTTTGAGGATGTTTTTCATCAATTTTGTTGTCATATTTAGAAGTATTTCTGAGCTCCCTGTTCGATTTTGTGATTCGGGTTAACGTAATTTCCTTTATTCGAGCTCTTTCTGAAAAGGCTGTAGGCTTTGGCTGTAGCCAAATTGTTACATTACACTAGGGTTTCTAATATCATTTATTGGAAACGAAAAGAATGCGAGATTTTTATAAAACAGTGTTTCAAATCTTGCCTTCTTCTAAAAAATCAGAATCATCGTCGATTTTGGCCTTAGTGTGTCTTGTGGAAAATACATGCAGTTGTGCGACATTGTTCTACTCAATTGGACATAATTTCTAAAGACAGATGCCAAACCCGACAAAACTATCCAATTTAATTAACAATTGTATACAAATTAATTTAGCATTGAGACACAAGTTAAATTTAATTTTTTTATTTTGTTTTTACTTGTTCAAAATTTGTGCAAATTTCACTCCGCATACGTTATAAGTAATTATAAACAGCCACATTATTCTCTGATACATATTTGCACACCGTTTAGTTCATTACCACCAGCGAGAACCTAAATGCGAACCTGCTCCCTCACATTACAGGCATTGTAAATTAGGCACCAAAAACGGTCTCGTTCTCCGCCCGAGCTCCGCGGTTAATATTGTCTCGCTCTTGAAATATGCAGTCTTACCTGAAGTGCCGCTGTAATCGTTGGATATAGTGGCTCGTTTAATCCGAGCTACATCTTCTGGAATGTTCGAGAATGCAGCCAAGATTTGCAAGCAGTGCGATTTGGCCGCGGGCCTGGCTGCGGCTTAATATGAGCTTTAATTCGCGAAGGGATTTGATGCTGTACAGGATTTTCGGCATCGCGCTATGTTCGTGTAATTAATATCTTGTGAGTTTCCTTTACGTTAACCAGGTAGCAACGATTGAGAACATTCATCAATCACTTGCAAGGAATTTAAAACACCTTTCGCATATGGGTCGAGGGGAACGCCCACGACACACTCATCACCTGCCTTAAAACTGTAAACGAAACAAAAACTCGTTTACTCACCCGAACCCTTTCAGAGTTGGAGTCGAGCCCTCAGCCCGCTTCTGGCAAACTTGAGTCACGGCAAACAGCCGTCAGCCGTCGTCGATGAAATTGCAAAAATGTAAAAGAGCTAATGTTTGCACACCTTAAACCCCTTCCCGACCCCACGTGCCGGCGTGACGAGCCGGATAAAAGGCTTTAATACACCCTCATCCCTTATTACGAAACTTGAAAAAGACAACAATATAGATCCAATGTGTCGCGGGCGCGGGCAATCATACGCGCATCAAAGGTGACGCGCCTGTGAGCTACCCAAGTGTGGAGACGCCTTTATCACGCCGTTTTGTGATATCGCTGCGTATGGAAATACCGAGTCAAAGGGCCGCGTTATGACATCTGAAACAATGCAGATTGTGACAATCCCGTTTCCTTCTCATGTGAGGAAATGTTATTTGAATGTTTAATGAGGATCCTGGGTTTATGTGATGTAAGTAGGAATTTGTTGCGTCACTTGCGAAGTTAGTCAATTGTTCAAAACAATGACATCAAATAGATATTTATCCGTGAATCTTTACTGATACAAAAATGTTTAATGATTATAGGTAGCAGATAGGTTTCACTTGTAATCTATCATTTTATGACAAATTAACCGACGGTATTTTAGACACAGGTAGACACGGAGTCAAAAGTTCAGTGTCTGGCTTTACATTGCAGGTAAATACATTTTAAACTCTTTGGACTGGTAAATTGAACAATATAATATACTTACCTTTACATCAACTTTTAAACTGTCTCCATACCAAGCAAGCAGAAACACATCAAGCAGTCATTACGCCCCTGAAAAATCTCCAGGCTGCTTTGCAAGTCAAACCGCCGGCACTCCCCCGTAAGTGCCGTGACAGTGTGCGACACTTCCAAATCATCTATAGTCTTTATGAATACTGATTCACGGTTCAGGAGGCTGTTAAGGAAACACTGAGGTGAAACCGGAGGAACCACTAAGCGAGATTTTGTAAGAATCTAGTGTGTGGGTATAAGATAGGGTGAGTGCGAGTGAATTTAATTATACATTTTGTTGTAGGTACTAATACTTAATATTAAATGTGGAACCGCTTGATTTGAATTATCTGAGATATACAAACCGTAATTAACTATCGTGACTTGCATAACTTTGTTACTTTACACTAGCGTGGAATAGTATTTTTTAAAGCGTAAAGTCACTTACTTTAGTTTGTAAATAATATAAAAAATATGAATGTAATGATTAGTGGTTCACTGCCGACTTATTACAAAAACGAATTATTGATTATACCGTATGTCGCAGGATATGTGCCCCGACTTGGTGATGCCCCCATATAAGAAAAAACAATCAATCCATAATCGATTTGGAGACAGGGCTAAATGGATCCTGCACATCCTCACGTCGTTAAAGCTTTCAAAATTCTTGACAAGAACACACCAAAAATGCTTCGTCTTACTTCTATAGTATCCGTAAGAAAGTGACAGATGCAGGATCTTGGTGTGAAGTAAAGAAGGTATTAAGGCGGTCGTTACACGAATTATTCCAGCGACAGCCCGCACCTCAAATTGACATTCAATCAGTGTTGCGACATTGTTTCCCTATCAATCCTTATTGGGAGTGCGCACACGCGCGCCTCGCCGATATGCCGCCATCAAATTGCAATTTGTTTATGAAAATTTATTGTATTCGCCATTACCGCAGGATTCTTTTCCTACGGGAGCGACCCCGCGGAACGAAATCACCTTATTCAATTCCCTTTTTGCATACATCACACGCATCTTGGGGGAACATCGTTTTTGTCTGAACACGTGAAACGGGTTCGGTGCGTGTTCGCTTCTTATTAGTCTGGATTGCGTAAAGGTTTTTCGCAAATCGCCTGCGGGGCTCCTTCGTGTGTACACAACGTTCCCTCGTGTGTCTCCATATTTATCAAATGTGTAAATCAAAGCCCTCTTAATATCATCATGGACACCTTGAGCTTAAAGATTATAAGTCTCCTAATTTATGCTTCTTTTTACAATGTACAAACTTTTTATAAAATGTTTGACCCTACTTATTCATTCATTCATTTATTTTTTAATAAAACAGAGTTTTACAAGTCAGGTAGGTACATAATAATTGAATAATATTAAGACTATGGTAGGTAGGTATATTTAGTTAGGTACTTATACATACATCGTTTATAAATGTAAGATAGTAGGTACAATTATTGCAACGTTTAGGTACAATATTTTAGGACGCATTGTAAAACACTAGCTATATTGAAGACTAGCTATTAGTGCAAAAACTATTAGAGACGTACTCCCCGAGATATTGCCATCAAAATTCTCCCTAAATTCGAAAACTTCGCAGCATCTAACGAATCACCTGAAAATTTCCCATTCGCATATTCGAAGACATTCATTTATCAGCAGAGAATTAGCGCGTCTCTCGCTCGTCGATGGTAAGTGGCGCGCGCGATATGACACCGCTTCCCTTCTGTTTCGAGGATTTGGGAAAAGAATTGTCGCATATATCACAGTTAATAGGGTGAGGAAAGAGCACTACTTATGCCTAATGCGACAAGGAAACATGCTCCGCACCGTACGCCCGAATACATTTTCAGAACTGGATTTTCAATGGCAATAAATATGTAAGTAAGCGAGCGTACTTTCGTATTTATTAGGTAGGTGGCATCTAGGTGCTATCTTGGCTGCGTCTTTGTGTGATTGCGATGTTACGCAGCCAAATTGCCTTAAACTATCCATAGCTCACGTAAGTTTAAGGAGGCAGATCATATTTTTGTATT
>JALPQI010021594.1:0-19876 GCA_025490895.1 Thaumatotibia leucotreta
AAATAAACCTACTATCAAAACGAATTGACATGTGTATGAAAACTATGTCCTCAAATGTTTACAAATCGGAATTAGCCACGATTCCGATGAACAGTATGTGCGCAAGAATGAAGTCTATTCTCTTACGTGTTGTTTGTGCCAAATTAATGACAGACAGACTCATTCGTTTGTTTAACGTTTAATATCTAATAGTGATAACCCAACCTACAATACTTTCACAAACACATGCATTTTTTATGATATGAATGCGGATTGCTGATAATTTTATGGCTACTTGGTTCAGCAAAATGTAGATAAATTATAAATGTATCCTTAAAATAAATAAGTAGGTACTTCAAATAAATAAAAATCATGAAAAATCTTACACAATACCCAATTCATACTTTCTAAATGCATTCTTAACTTATAAGTTTTTTTAATTTGCAGAGAACATAATGGCTAAAGAAGACATATCACTACCAGTGGAAATGGGGAAACTAGAAATAGAACCTGTAAAAAGTAAAAGCAACACAGATGTAAACCCATTTTTTCACTCACAGACACAGCAAAGAAGGCATGTGCTCATAAAAAGCAATCAAATACTAAGATGTCATTGTTCAACTCAAAAGAACAAAAGCTCCATGTTGATCTGCAAAAAGAAAAATAACAGCAAAATTCTTAAAAAACCTGTATTGAAATTGTTACAAAATTACTGCAAAGATACAGAGGAATCTCATTGCTGTTCATATCCTAATAAAACAGCATCTCTAGTACCTATAAATGCCGAAACTTCTCTCCTGTGTGCACTTGTAGACAACTGCAATCAACTAAGGATATCTTCTGAAAGAGAAAATGCTGCAATCAATGCTTCACCAAGCACTGATGCTAAATGGTGGAAAAAAGAGTTACCTAGTACCAGTCTTCAGACCAGAGAATCTGTTGCGGACAAAAGTAGAGCAGGCCCCTCTTGTTCCCAGGAAGCTCTGAACCCACCATGTGATGTCACTATTGATGAATTAGCTAGTTACTTTGAAACTTTTGTTCACATACCCAAAAAAATGTCATCAATGGCTGAAATGATGTACATTTGAACTGTCTTGAAACATAGTCTGATGTTTTTTACAGAATGGTTTGTGGTTCAGTTTTTCATCTTAAAATACTTGAAATGCAAACACTTATTGTTTGGTCTATATTATATTGTTTAATCCATATATGGTATTATTAATGATAATAATTATTATTTCATATTTGTGTTTATAAGATTTATAACACTATACCATGTGATATAAAATAAATCTTAATTTACAGTTCAATAGAACAATTTTCTCATATTTGCATTATAAATTTGGCAACTAGGATCAATTATTTTTCTAATGTAGGAAATGTTGGCTGCTATGCTGAAAAATAGCAAAATAAGTTTTTTAGTCCAATGATATAGTTACATATAATAAGCCTAGGCAATCAGTCTGACCAGTTCTAACAATATTACAATGTAATTGCATATAAAAAATTTAATTTCTTCCGGGGTGGGGTATACTAGACCCTAAATGTAGGGAAAGGTCATATAAATGGGTCATCACCTTGTATGTGGAGAGTGCAAGAATGCAATTTAAACAGTGCAAGGGCACAGTATGTGTTATTTTATTGTGCAAGTGGGAAATTCATCATTTTCATGTTGATGATACAGTAAGTTGTAAATGTTAAGTGAAGCCACCAATTATTATAATAATAATTGAATTTAACCTGTAAATACATAGCCAATGCAAATGTTGAACAATAAAATATTTTATACTAAAGTGATATATAAATTTTCATTGACTCAGTTGTTGAGGTTGTCCTTAATGAATTAAGGTGGTATTCCGGATATTTTGTCTTGCTCCATTTTTTTTTATGTAACCGATCAATTTTGTTTGTCATAAACGGAAGACAAACGACATAAACTAAACTGGTACCGTAAAATGCTACAACATTGCACCGAAATTCATGTTTCTTTTTAAATCTTATACGTTATCTTGATTGTATTGCTAAGCTAAGCTAATCTGGCTCAAACAAAATACATATATATAAATGTTCAACATACGCCAAATAAGAATAGTTTGGCTTGTAGACACATTTAAAGTTGCAGTCAAAGTTGTAGCCAAAAGCTGCAACATTGCCCCGTTGATTATCTGTGATAATAGAAGGAGTATTTAAATATGGGAACCATTTATAAAGTTATAGCAAGTACATCAAAGCCAAGGTGTCAATAGAAAATACATAATAATGACTTAAGTATTTTTTACGACGCAGGCAAAGTTGTAACGTGTTCTACGACATTTCAATCATACATCCTTTCAAGGATAGCCATATATACCAAATAAAAGGGATGAGTATTCAGAGGAATAAAAAAATTGGTCATTTTAAAGTATTGTTCATTGAAGTACAAATTGAAAGCATCTATACGCCCATCTATCATAGATTTATAGTACATTTTTTGAACATTTCTGCTTTCAGAGTACCTACTTTATATTTACAAAACAAAACTACTGAATACCTGCCTACTAAACTACCTGGTGTAGGGTTGTGACAAGTTGAGTGTATTTTGGGACATGTATGTTCAATGAAACGATTCCCAACATTGCCGCTCATCATCCTGGCCTCAAATGAGCATGTTTACATGAAAACCTGGGAAAATCATCGAAGAGAGCATTGTTACTTTCCATATCAGTGCTCCGCAAGCGGCTATCACAAACATTTTACCAGTAGTAACAAGTTTTGAGCATACCACAAAAACGCGTCCAAGCGTTGACACCGGATTACTTCAAAACTACCTATGTTTCTATGAAATTATAAATCGAAGTCGGTAGCCCGATAAATTCTACATCTTTTACCATTTTTCAGAAGTAAAAAATAGATATCGGTTTAGTAGAAAAGTAAGTTTTTCCAAAACAGGCAAACTTGTGGCAGGTTGGCAATGTTGTAGCATTTTACGGTATCTCAATTGAATGGTTCTTTGAGAGTCCAGTGTATTTTTTACGAAATTGCTCATCTTTGTGATACTATATTGGAGTAATTAAAAATAATCCTGCTAGCATATTAGCATATACCTAACGGAAGATACTTTCTATTCAAACTGAATAAGTAATAGTACATTTCGATGCAAGTGCAAAAACATTTTTTTTCGACGAGGGTAAAAGTTGGAGCCCGAGTGAAACGAGGACGACAATCACCGGAGTTAAAAAGAAGTTTTTACACGTGTATCGAACAACTTTTTTCATAACAAGTGCCTTAAAAAGAGAAATTTATTCTCGCGAGGCGTGCGCAAAATTTACTTTTCCGCATTAGTTAGGAAATAGTACATTACGACACAAGTGCGAAAAACTTGAAATTCGAAAAGAGTGGCGATGTTTTTAAATCGACACGAGTTACGAATTTCGTTTTTGCACGTCAAGTCCAAATCTTCGGAGGGCTATCTGTACTAAAAAAACGTCGTACGAGACACGTGCAAAAACGAAATTCGTAACTCGTGTCGATTTAAAACTTTTATAATTAAATAAATAAATGATATTAAGGTGGTATGTAAGTTAAAATATATATCTTACCTATATGAGTGTTAAGTTAAGTATGTGTTGGAAAATTAGTCTTCTATTCGTCGGAGCGCCTTTGGCACAGCTTCCGGTGCAAAACTGCCCATAATGCTTGACCCCGGCCCCGGTTGGATTGCTATGGCCAGCCTTTGCAGTCTTTGCACCATACCGAATTTAATATTTTCGAATGACCTTAAGATATACCTATTTATTATCTTATTATATAGGTATAGTTATCGTCTCGTCCATTTTGTTTTACTTATTGGTTCCTGGCCTACTACCGCGAAAATCGAAATTCGTAAATTTCGAGGATTTTTCTCTGTCACTCCAACGAAGGCGTCATTAGAGTGAGAGACAAATCCTCGAAATTTACGAATTTCGATTTTCGCGGTAGGGCCGCTGTAATCGGTGACTTATGATAAGATAACTACCAATAAGGTTTCTCAGTATATTATTTCTTCTTTCTTGCCGCTTTCATTTCTACGTAGTTTTGTGGCACTGTTTGGTTCTTGCGTTTCTAAACTCTCTTTAGTATTATGATGTCCGGCTGCATTAGCTATTATCTCAATCTCCTCATGACTCGCACAGTTCGAGTGTTTGCTCATTTTAAAAATAAGCTAGAAAATAATAATATACCGACTAATCAGATTCAGATTATCGGCATTAATAGTAAGTTATCATTGCCGAGTGTCACACTTATGAATGACCCCTTCGTTAGAGAGACCAATCCCCAGAATATGTAAATTTCGAAGTTCACGTCACGGTAGTACTTGACTGCTGATATAGTAGAGTAGGTATAATAAGTATCTATCTACCTACTTTGTGCACGTATGGCAACGTATGCTGGGTTAGGTGCTTAGCCGACTTGGAACTCGCTAACGCTCGCTCATCAGAGACATTAGAGTATTATAGTTTTCCCTCCTTCACTCTTTCATATATATATATATGTATATATATATATATATATATATATATATATATATATATATATATATATATTTTTTTTTAATTTATTTAGAAAACAAACAGCCATGTACAAATAAGTCCATGCGAAATTAACATAAAACAGGCCTAAAGTTCCCTATATTATGCAAACAGTTGTAAATCCTACAATTGTAATTAAGTACCCATTCAAGCACTTATTAAATAAAGAGATCAGGGTCGCGTTTCTTAAAGTTACAATTTCGCTGTTTGCCTCTCTAACGCACGCACATATTGGCTAGAAAGAGAGGCAAACAGCGAAATTGTAAATTGTAACTTCATAAAACGCGACCCAGATTGTTAGGAACAAAACAAGCAAAATTAAAGTTTTGAAATGTAACGAACTTGTTTCTTAGTGTGACAAAGACAGAGTTGCCTTTACGATTTACGATTGCGCGTTAGCGAATGGCAACTTGGCTAAGCACCCAGCCCAGCATACGCCGCCATACGTGCACAAAGTAGGTAGATACTTATTATACCTACTCTACCATAACAGCAGTCAAGCAGTGTTCACGGAAGGGGTACCAATATACTGTATAAACTTCTACAAGAAAAGTTTTTGAATTGCTTACCTTATATAATTTTGGTTTCTCATATAGCCATAAAAATAATACAGAGGCAATCATGATAGAAATAGCGAAAATTAAATAATTGGTTGAATACTTATAAGCCTCTAAAAAGAAATCTCGCCAGCAACTGCTACTTTCCATCGTATTTATATTTACAGCTGTGTGTAGACATGACAGAAGATGTCGAAGATTTGACCGATTTCATAACTACGTGTCAAATCGAAATACCACGAACAGCATTTATTTTATTTACAACTACATTTCTAGTTGATTTCTAGCCAAGACCACATGTTAGCATATAGCACGTAGGTTCGATATCTATTTTATGAGAATTAAGAGTTGATTATGACATTATGAGTATTAAAAGAGACTTCCACGTGTATTACAAGTTACAAACTTTTGAGAAACGGACACCAGGGTCGCGTTTTATAAAGTTACAATTTACAATTTCGCTGTTTGCCTCTCTTTCTAGCTAATATGTGCGTGCGTTAGAGAGGCAAACAGCGAAATTGTAAATTGTAACTTTATAAAACGCGACCCAGGGTCACATATTGGCTAGAAAGAGAGGCAAACAGCAAAATTGTAACTTTATAAAACGCGACCCAGGGGCCTGTTTATCAAAAGCTTGTAACTTGTAATTAGAGATGCAACGGATAGTTGTTTAGCCGGATACCGGATATTTGGCCTGGCTATCGGCAGAATATTCGGTATCCGGCCGGTGGTACTATCCCTTAATAAGGCATCAGTTACACCTAAATTTCATTGGGTTTGACACATATTCATTGACAGAATAAGTTTCAAAATGAGGTGGTAAATATATTACCATTGCCCTATTAAGGGTTAAACCTACATTTTGAGTTTAGCAAGGGGCGCGCTGTGCAAGTTTTGACACTATTATCCTGTTTTGTGACTCGCAAAGTTCTAACATTTCTTGTCACCGAAATCGGCATATAAATAAATTAATAATACGGCCTTTTTTTAATTTACCTACTTACTTATTATTATTATTAATTAAGTTACAAGAAAAAAAAAGTTGGGTGGGTCAGAGATTGGGCTATAGAAAAAAGGCCCGAATATCTGCCATAACAATCACTACACTTTTATCAAGGCAGGCAGTGATATGTGGGTCCCTGTAAATGAGGACTACGATTAGAGACAGTCAGGGGTGTAGGCAGCTCAAAGTTGTAGAGAGGTACCAAGTTACGAGTCTCACGACTTTCGCAAATTTACTGTTCTGTAATCGTATCACGAGTTTTCAAGTATGGGTTATGTTAAGTTTTACTCGATACGTAAGCTTCTGTCGCGCTCGCACTTATTTATTGAAGCGATAGCCTGCTTTATGTATCGAAAAAGAACTAACGTGAACGATAATTGCCATGGTACGGCTACTGGAGCATATAGTTCTGATGACTCCTCTTTGGACGGCAATGAAGGGAAATCAGGCCTGAGAATCCTGTGAACCCCTTGGGGTTCCACTCACACCGGAGGCTGAGACAGACCGACTGACCTACTCTCGGAGTCCGTTCGGGTCCGTGGGGTCATTACTGCCTCTGCTCTTTTTTGACGTTTTTTTTTTCCTTTTTTACCCCCAAATCAAGCAAAGTTACTATCCGGTATCCGGCCGGATATTAAAATATGGGCCAGTTAAGTGTATAGTTATTAGTTCAGCGGTGAACTACAAATATCGCCGTGTCTCTTTCCTTTAAACGGGAGAGATTATATTTAGTTACTTTTTAGAGCAGATTTATGAAAACAAAATTTAACGTCATAATTTTTGTGTTACGAAGTAAAATTTTTTGTAACAACTTCTGAGTGAAATAAAAGACGATAAATTAAAATTTTCCATGAGCAATCAGCAATACGCAATATTATTTTTTATTATTGCTAATTTCTACTGCCAAAGGTTGTTGGACAGAGTATACATATAGTTTGTATGACTAAGTTTCATAACACAATTTGACGCGATCGTGATTTTTGTTTTGATTAAGGCCTAATAATAAGGCCTTTAGATATATTTTTTGCAATCGATCCTTAGCTAGTTAGCCTCAAGGTCACCCTCTTTAAAAATCCTCGAAGAATAGGTATCCGCGACTGCGGAATTACAAAATCAAATGGACCACGAGAAACCTGCGTTCATCCCTTAGTCATCAATATACTGGGCCATTCCACTTCCACATGCCAGGAAGTGCATGGTGCATGAGAGAGGCTTACCCACAAAACAGAAAAAACAGTAGAAGCGTAATGTAAGCGCAGCGCGTGTGGCAATAGTAAGCAGCGCAAGGCTTACCTGCACAAAATTTAACCACATTAGGCCGTCAGTTCTCTAAGCGCGCTCACGTGAGATCGTTTTCGAATAAATCCGAAAAAGAATGTGCAAATATGCCTTTTTGTGCCGTTTTGAGATGTAAAAGGAATAGCCAGAAGTCAAACCTCACCAATGAAGGTATTTCATACCACCGGAAGTTCTTAATTTGTTAATATTTTAATATTTTCTAAAATATTTCGTCTTCCGCAAGATGTTTGTACTACACTAAATAAGAAACAACTTTATATGCCAATAATAAGGTCGTTTTTTATTTGGCATGAAACTATGGAAATTTCTAGAATTTCGGAACGATAGGCTGAGTAGCGGCCAATGCGAGGAAAGGGTCCAAAAAGGTATCGATATCGATATTTTATTTCGTCGATATACCTACATTAGTTGTCTTGAGCCGATTAAGTGAAAAAAATTTAAACATGTTCTCTATAATCTTTATTTATTTAATCGGGTTTCCGACTGTCATCGTCATCATCATCATCATCTCAACCTTTTGCTGCCAGCTGCTGAGCGTAGGCCTACGTATCATCATATTATAATATTGTGGATATTAAGGTTTCGTGGCCAAATCATAGTTTCGCCATGTCCGCCCGACTGTCATCGTCATCATCATCATCATCTCAACCTTTTGCTGCCAGCTGCTGAGCGTAGGCCTGCATGTCATCCAATTATAATATTGTGGATATTAGGGTTTCGTTGCCAAATCATAGTTTCGCTATGGCCACCCGACTGTCATTGTCGTCATTATCATCATCACCCTAAGACTACTACCTTACCTACTGCTTAGTATAGATCCCCACATCCTCATATTATAAAATTGTGAATGTTAAGATTCTATTGTCAAATTATAGTTTCGCCATGTCTGCCCGACTGTGATCGTCATCATCATCATCATCATCATCTCAGCCTTTTGCTGCTAGCTGCTGAGTGTAGGTCTGCTTATCATAATATTATAATATTGTAGATATTAAGGTTTCGTTGCCAAAACATAGTTTCACCATTTCCGCCCGAATGTCATCGTCATCATCATCATCATCTCAACCTTTTGCTGCCAGCTGCTGAGCGTAGGCCTGCATGTCATCCAATTATAATTTTGTGGATATTAGGGTTTCGTTGCCAAATCATAGTTTCGCTATGGCCACCCGACTGTCATTGTCGTCATTATCATCATCACCCTAAGACTACTACCTTACCTACTGCTTAGTATAGATCCCCACATCCTCATATTATAAAATTGTGAATGTTAAGATTCTATTGTCAAATTATAGTTTCGCAATGTCTGCCCGACTGTCATCGTCATCATCATCATCATCATCTCAGCCTTTTGCTGCTAGCTGCTGAGTGTAGGTCTGCTTATCATAATATTATAATATTGTAGATATTAAAGGTTTCGTTGCCAAAACATAGTTTCACCATTTCCGCCCGAATGTCATCGTCATCATCATCATCTCAGCCTTACTTACTGTGAGCATGAGCATATTCTAATATTATAATATTATGGGTGTGAATTTTAAGGTGCCGTTCTCAAATTATCGTTATCATTGTCTGCCCGACTGTCCATCTGTCTGTTTTTAATTATTCAAAAGGTTATTTACTGCTGTAAGAATACAAGGTGCTCCCGAGGAACCCGCAAGATTTTAATGCTGAATTCCTGAGCATATTTAGAGTATTTAATTATTCAAAAGGTTATGAATTAATTATTTGTTATATATTATTATTATATTTGTTTTATTTAAAAATGCTCCGCTATCTAAAATTATATAATATAAAAGTGCTCCTTACAATGTCAAAGTGATTACTTAGGTACTTACTTTTAATGTCAAAGTAATCACTTTGATATTAAAAGAAGCACCATTAATTTTAGTTACACCCTGGGTAAATATGAGTTCCGTAAAAACCAAACTAGAGAACCAAAGATATAGTATAGTAGTCTTGGCTGAGACCTTGGAGGACTTAAGTACTACGCTCGTTGACCTCAGTAAAGCCTCCGAGCGAGTTGGTCTTAGGATGAACATGGATAAGACTAAAATCATGTCAAATTCCCATGTAGCACCAACTCCCGTAATAATCGGAGACTACACTCGAAGTTGTAGACGAATATATATACCTAGGACAAACTATCCAGTTAGGTAGGTCCAACTTCGAGAAAGAGGTCAATCGTCGAATCTGACTCGGTTGGGCAGCGTTCGGGAAGCTACGACACATATTTTCGTCCAATATTCCGCAGTGTTTGAAGACGAAAGTCTTTGATCAGTGTGTGTTGCCAGTGATGACATACGGTACTGAAACGTGGCCGCTTACAATGGGCCTCATAAGAAGGCTCAAAGTCACCCAAAGGGCAATGGAGAGGGCTATGCTAGGAGTCTCTCTGCGTGATCGGATTAAAAATGAGACCATCCGCAGCAGAACCAAAGTAACCGAAATAGCTCTCCGAATCGCTAAACTGAAGTGGCAGTGGGCGGGGAACATTGCGCGTAGAACCGATGGCCGTTGGGGCGGGAAGGTTCTTGAGTGGCGGCCACATACCGGAAGGCGTAGCGTGGGTAGGCCCACCACAAGGTGGACTGATGACCTGGTGAAGGTCGCAGGAGTCCGCTGGAACCGGGTGGCGCAGGACCGGTCATTGTGGCAATCTTTGGGGGAGGCCTATGTTCAGCAGTGGACGTCTTTCGGCTGATATGATGATGATGATGATGATGATGAAAAACCAAAGCAAATCGAAGAAATGTACTTTTTCATCACACTTGCTTTGTAAGCGCCCCATTGCTTGCATGCATCGCGGGAGTATTCCCTAGGGATTTATAGAAAAGTTGGTGCGTCATTTAACAATATTTTGTCTTAAAACAATTTTTTTTGCTTAGAAGTGTGATGAAAAACATTGTATGCATCACGGTCGGTAAGCGGAATACTAACTCGAGTCATTAAAATCTAACACTCTAGTTAGAAATACCGTAATTACCTCCTTAGACGCCCAATGCTATTACTTCATATATATATATATATATAATTATATATATTTTATCGATATAATACCGACTCTTGCACAGCACTATGACGCTTGTTAGCCATAACGTGCAAAAAGCAGCCTATCTCTTTTACTCTTGGGAAATGCCACGTATGTGGGAGAGAGAACAAGGATTCGCCATCTATTGGGGAGTTGCTGAACTATTGAGTTTTAGTTATAAACAGACTTATGCTACTCGACGCTAGATGGCAACTCTCTCTTTGCAAGTTAGTAGTAGCAAGCGAAACGCCGTAAGTAATAAAACGAGTAGTATAATTTTGCTTTTGTCGCATTCGAAATAAAGTTTATTTTTGTATAAGATTATATAACCAATAAGCTTTCAGATACTTCTGTGTGCATGTTTGTGCCAGTGTGAGTGTGGCGACATCGGTTCTCTTGAGAATCGGGGTATAAGCCGCTTCTACGTTATTTTTTGTTCTGTGGGCTTACCTAAAGGTGCTGATACTGCTGATACACTTGAGCATTCACTTGTAATGAGCATTCTAACGAATGTTACATTACACATTTTTCTTAGCACATTTTGTTCGTTGTTCAGTTCGTCAAAGTTAAAAACGGCGAATGCTCGCTGTACTGTTACAAGTGAATGGTCAAGTGTATCAGCATCTTTATGAGTTGAGAGTAGGTACATATTTATAGCCGTGGATAACGCTTATTTTGAGGCTTTAAAGACTTATAGCTTAGACTCTGGAGTTTTCCAGGGACTCCAGGAAATGCAAGAAGACGGTAGTCTTTAAGTCACGGAATTAGCCAATCTTAAAATTAATAAGTAAAACTTCTTTATACATAGGTACCTTTTATAATTCATAAAAGAAAATATTTATAATTGGGTTCTTTTGACACTCATGATCTCCAAACGCATCGCATTGACTAATTTCGATTCAATCTTAAAAACAAAAGATATCAAAGAATATAAATTACGAGGAAGTACCTATTTTATTACAAGATCTGTTTGAAGCTATGATCTAAAACATTTACAAGTAGGTAAATCTACATTACGTTAGTACATTTTACAATCGCCAAAACGAATATTAATTGAGCATAACAATCTGAAATTAGGAGTCAAAGATGAATTGATTAGGTAACCTACCTGTTATGTTAAATTTATTATCAATATGTAAAATTGTAATGAATGCATAGCATATCAATTGCTAATAAGAAACCTAAAATTGTACAGGCTACCTATAACCTAAAATTGTACAACGCTACTTATAAAATTATTTCAAATCTGAGAATTATGCAGTTATCATTTAATGTGAAGGTGGTTCTAAGCAAGTGTAACCATCCCAGTTTATTTATATTGCATTGTTCTTGATTACAGTACATAGTATTGTCTTTTGCGAATCGCGGTTACATACACTCTGTTGCATACAATGAAACGGTGATTACAGTTATGTAAAAAAGTTCGACAGTATAACACTTACCAAATAAAATATTAACATTGATTTCAAACGTTTTACCTATTATACAGTCATAATTATAATATGATTTTATATATTGTACAATACCAAAATATTAGGATCACAGGTATAAATTTTGATTACCAAAAACTGTAACACATAATTAAACAGGATGTTCTTGTGCATATTGTTTCTGAAACAAATGTATAATTATAATAAAGATACAATATTTTATAATATATTTAACATGATTGACTACAACACCCCGGTAGTACGCCGCGAGCGCACCGCAGCGGGAAGTCTCGTGAAGTAAACATTTCGTACACAATTCCACAGCTCACAATGCGCACCATTAGAAAAATAAATTATAGATGCTCCTAAACTACTATTTTCAATTTATCTTGGCATATGTTCACTGCAAACCTGAAACATATTATCGTAAATTATTTGATGGTCCCCAAATCCTGTGCTCCAATTATAGATACAGGAACATTCCACGTGAATGTCCATTACGAAATAACGTTCTTCTAATAAGTACTTCTGGAGAAGCTGGGAATGCGATGTTTATCCTGGTAATCTTTCTCGACTAGGCGACTGCTTAGCGCTGCCACACATTAGCAGTAATTACAGGGTGATCAATCTAAATGGGTCAGTATGGAGGTTTTGGTAACCATAACAGATAGCGATATCTTGTCTTAGGAACCATGACGTCGATTTTAATAAAAAGAACAACTGCATTCATACACTTGCAAAAATATGTGTAATAATGTACTCGGCCCAGGAATCGAACCTGGACTTAAAAAATAAAATATCGTTATTTTCCTTTGGATATCGGTTGTGTAGCTCTTAAATAGTAAATGTTACTTAGGAACATTATCGTGATTTATATTGTTTTATGTCCACCTGCCAGAGCATGATTCTAATCAAATTAATACTTTGACTTTACTACAAAAAAGTGGAAACTATTGGTCAAGCAATAGGTTTAGCATATGATTGATGCGACATCCACGAGATAGACTTCTCGTCTATTACTATGTCACCGCGAGATACTGCCGCTTTAATAATGTATTGGTATTATTGGTATTGTCTGAAGAGTCGAGTGGCCGCGCGAGGCGCAAGTGAAGTTGTTCGCGATAAAAGCCATGCAAATTAACCGACAGCGGAGCGAAGAGTTTGCGGCATCTGGCGAAGTATTTGCAAATACGCGGCGACATACCATCCACAAAATTGGAATCCTGACCCACCATAACCCTGCCTACGGAGCTGGAGGTTCCGGGTTCGAATCCCGGCGAGGGCATTATTTGTGTATTTATCACAAATATTTGTTCCTTGGTCATGGTTGTCTATGTATTTAAGTATCTAAATATATCTATCTATTATATGTATCGTCGCCTGGTACCCACATCACAAGCCTTAATTGCGCTTACCGTGGGACTAGGTCGATTTGTGTAAGACGTCCCAAGATATTTATTTATTATTTATTTACCATAGGACCATATCATGGTAAGTTTAATTGCAACAACTGGCAGCTTTCAATATTACCATGACAAGGTCCTATGGTAGGCCAGGGTTCAATTTTGTCGATAGTACATCGCGATGTGTGTAGCCCTAGCATCAGTATTTGTTGTATACGAGCAAAGGGACTTTGTCGATGGCGCTTACGTCTCACGGCACGGCGATGCATTTGGGTCAAAATTCTTTTCGTTGTCTAGTTTCATACCACTCTGTCACACTTTTAGTTGCTGTTTCGACTCAGTATATAATAAAATCCGGTGCACTTGTATTTCTATTTCACGCTAGATTTTAATCCATGCATCAAAATTGGAAACAAAACATCATTTCATACAAAAATCAGAACTGTGTCACTTTTTATACGGACACAAAATACGACAACGAAAATAATTTTGATCCATTTGTAGGTATACGAATATAACGAACTAACACTAATAACCAGAGATCGGAAAAATGTGCGTCATTGTTCGCAATAATATGGACATGAGCATGACTCCCAAGTAGACGTGTGCGCCGACTTAAAAATCATCGGCGGCGGCGTTTGCCGAAAAGTCGGCGGCGGCGGCGTGATTTCGGCGTGAAGATCACGTTAGCAAAAAAGCGAAATTCGATCGTATCATTTGTTATGATTGAGATAAATACAGTGTAAATGTTCATTAAACACCACCGCTGAGCTCCGCATAGGGCCGAAGGCCCGGAGCATCCCACGGAGGCGCGCCAGCTCGTAAGGTCGCAGGCCGAGCTGCCAGAGCTTAGCGCCCCCATGCTAGACAATGCTACACAATGGATTAGTGTTCTACTGGAATTACGAATCCGACGGCCGCAGGCTCGATGATTCGTTTCGATCCCTTGCGAAGGCCGAAGGTCGAGATCCGCTCAGGGCTGTAGCCGAGCGTCCCTCCCTAGCGCGACGGCTAAGATCGAGCTACGGGAAACTTGTTTGTTACCCAGGCACCCACTGATCCCCTGCTAAAAATCAGGCACAACTTTGAAAACTGTAAAAAAGAAGTCCGCGAGTGTTTTGTGCCTGGTGCACCAACAAAGATCTAGTTTTCAAGTGAAAGATAAACCAATGACCACCAATTTTAGCTAAAAAGTATATCGTCGTAAGCAATCCATCATACACTTTCATCATATCAGCCGAAAGACGTCCACTGCTGAACATAGGCACCCCCCAAAGATTGCCACAATGACCGGTCCTGCGCCAACCACATCCAGCGGACTCCTGCGACCTTCGCCAGGTCATCGGTCCACCTTGTGGGGAGCCTACCCACGCTACGCCTTCCGGTACGTGGCCGCCACTCAAGAACCTTCCCGCCCCAACGGCAACGCACATTGTGCGTAGAACCGATGGCCTAAAACCGATGGTAGAACCTTTAGAAGCTCAGCTGTAATTCCGTCCTCCCCAGGCGCCTTGTTATTTTGAGCTGTTCAAGAGACATTCTAATCTCGCACAGGCTGATGTCCGGGATGTCTTCTGTATAGTGTCGGGTCAGTCTAGCTCTGAGGTCTTCCGCTAGATCAACTTCGGGTCTGCTAGTTGACGTGTACAGCTGTACATAAAAACCTTCTATCTCACTCAGCAGCTCAGATCTGGATGTGACGATTCTACCATCCTCAGTCTTTAATTTGGCGAGCTGGCTTTGCCCCACAGACAGATCCCTTGCAAAAACTTTAGAGCCCTTGTTCCGCTCGATGGCTTCTTCTCAGGCACTTGGTACGGAATTGGCGCATATCGCGTTTGAGGGACTTAGAGATCTGTCTTTTGAGCTGCCGGTATAAAGTTGCATCAACTGAGGATTGTAGAACCAGTTCACTCCTTTTTTCCAATAGCTTCTGGGTAGTCTGAGAGCTTTCTGGTCTTATTTGTCCGTTGGGCCTTAAAAAACTTAGACCCAGCGCTATGGACAGCTTCCACAAACCCGTCGTTGAATACGTCCACATCATCGCCTAGGCAATCGAAACGGTTTTAGAATTCCAGCTGAAAGCTCTCGGGGTTTTGGAGATGGAGTGCAGGACGGAGCGTAGACTTCATCAGTCGTGAGCGTTCTAGCTTAGGACATATATTCAACGTGCCTCTTACCAGGCGGTGATCGCTTCCGGTTTTAACCGTACTGATCACAGAAACATCGTTGAATTATGTCTCTTCGTCGACATGATGAAGTCGATCTCGTTTTTAGTTGCAACGTCGGGACTCATCCAAGTCCATTTTCTGTGTTCGCGTTTCTTAAAGAAGGAGTTCATCATGTAGAGTCCCTCCTTCTCCAAGAAACCAGCCAGCAGATGGCCCCGGTGGTTCCGACGTCCAACCCCAAACCATACACTTTACTTATTGATAATTACACCACAAGTTGAAGACATATCTGGCTGAATCATCCAGATCCGAACAGCCGCTGGATCCGGATCTAAAAATGAGCGGATATTCGGATAATTCCGGAAAAGGCCGAGAGGAAGGAGCTCCATGAGCTGGACAGACCAGATCCGCATCACACTCAACTTTCGGGTTGCCAAATCGGTCCACGCTGCCGATGATCGGAGTTGTTGGCAAAAGGTCGTGAAAGAGAAATTGATGACTTGAAAGTCACGACCACTTGGTACCGCTGAAGATGCTGTAGTACAGCCCAGGTCTCGATCGGTTTAAATGATTCATGTTCATGGGCCACGAACTTGAGGAGCAAGTTATAGCTCTCGGTCTTAATAGTATGACCTGACGATGCTTGTGTATGTGAGCTACGGTGCTAAAGCTTTTCCAAAAACCGAAAACGGCTAGTTCAGGAGGCTGGAAGTTGTCGACCCTAAGTACCTAAATATGTGTAATGAGTGATGACATTCGAAAGCAAGTAAAGCAACTAATAGGCTGATAGTTAATTTCCTATATAAGATTATGTAAATGCATAAAGCAAATACGAAGCTTACAGTTTAGTATTTAGCCCATAAGAAATATCTTTGTTATTCAGTCAAGGCCACGCCGATTTCACGCCGACCATTAGTCGGCGGCGGCGGCGTGGGAAAAAAGGTCGGCGGCGGCGTGACGCCTGCGCGGCGCACACGTCTACTCCCAAGTTGATTGAATAATTAATAATTTAATCAATTTCAGAAAATTACATATTTGACACCGGTAACTATGAAAACCTTTTTGAATAGTCACCATAAAGCTTTGAAATCAAATTTCAAGAAATTATTCGTTTGACTATTCATTTAATCAATTTTGGAGTCATGTCCATATTACTGCAAACATTGACGCACATTTGCCCGATCCCTGCTAATAACTTACAGCGGTGGAGCAGGAGAGTGGCGCATAATTGTTCTGCGAGTTAGATGATCCGGGGAACGCGTTCACCTGCACCTGCGGCGGGTGCGCGGCGAGCGGCGACACGGGCGGCGCCGTCGAGGCAGGCGCGGCGCCGCTCGGGCTGCCCGCCGTCGACAGGCGCGAGAACGCGGCCAGCGCGTCGGGGAAGTTGGGCGGGGTTGCCGGCGTGTTGCATGGCGTCATCAGTTGCTACAACGTATATTGATACATCACTACATAGTATAAAATAAGCTGCCCGCCGTCGACAGTCGCGAGAACGCGGTCAGCGCGTCGGGGAAGTTGGGCGGGGTTGCCGGCGTGTTGCATGGCGTCATCAGTTGCTACAACGTTTATTGATACATCACTACATAGTATAAAATAAGCTGCCCGCCGTCGACAGGCGCGAGAACGCGGCCAGCGCGTCGGGGAAGTTGGGCGGGGTGGCTGGCGTGTTGCATGGCGTCATCAGTTGCTACAACGTTTATTGATACATCACTACATAGTATAAAATAAGCTGCCCGCCGTCGACAGGCGCGAGAACGCGGCCAGCGCGTCGGGGAAGTTGGGCGGGGTTGCTGGCGTGTTGCATGGCGTCATCAGTTGCTACAACGTATATTGATACATCACTACATAGTATAAAATAAGCTGCCCGCCGTCAACAGACGCGAGAACGCGGCCAGCGCGTCGGGGAAGTTGGGCGGGGTGGCCGGCGTGTTGCATGGCGTCATCAGTTGCTACAACGTTTATTGATACATCACTACATAGTATAAAATAAGCTGCCCGCCGTCGACAGGCGCGAGAACGCGGCCAGCGCGTCGGGGAAGTTGGGCGGGGTGGCTGGCGTGTTGGTGTTGCATGGCGTCATCAGTTGCTACAACGTATGTTGATATTATCAAACCGCGATTATGCCCCGGCCACGACATTGGTCTAAGGCGACCAGCGGCGAGCGAATCCATGAGTTGGAGCGGGATGCCGATATGGGTACAAGAGGGAGCACCATACGTTTTCCGCTAAGCCGGTCTTAGACCGATGTCGTGGCCGCGGCGTTTGAATGGGATTTGAAAGTACTGTTGACACAACAGTGCATAAGTAAATCTAGGATATATTCATAGTTATATTCATTTATTCATAGTTTAGGTGCAAAGACATACAGACAATAGATTAATTAATTACTCACTACATCTATAAACAACCCTTTGATAAATTTTGTGTCATTTGTTGTGTCAACAGTACTTTCAAATCCCTTTCTGATTCCGGTTTGATAATACATCACTAGATAGTATAAAATAAAGTCACTTCTTCTGTCCCTATGTCCCTTTGTACGCTTAAATATTTAAAACTACGCAACGGATTTTGGTGACCGTGTGGTGACGGCATTAAGAATACATTTGTCACCCCAACTCCTCCTGCGGGTGTCGTAAGAGTCGACTAAGGGATCGAAGTGTCACAGACAATAGTTTGATAAAAGATTGATGGGCAGCAGCGTCATCATAGTGGACACATTACTGCGATCGCCAATCCGCTTGACCAGCGTGGCGACTAGGGGCATTTACCTTCTAATGCGTCTATATGCATAGTTAATAGGAGAGGCCTACGTCCAGCAGTGGACTATCATAGGCCGATGATGAATGAACGGATTTTGATGATATTTTTTTTAATATAGAGTAATTCAAGAGGAAGGTTTTTATGTAGGTATAGTACCCGTGAGAAGCCCGGCGGGGCGCTAGTATTGATACATAATACATATGAAGATTTGCCACCAAGGGAACCGCTTCGAAAAATAAAGTTAATACCTATCGGAAGGGATCGGATATCGGTTTTTTCTCCATACGAAAGAACGGCTATTTTTCTGTATATAAATTCATTGTTAATGGAGTAATTTAAAAATACGATGTTGTTAATTACATAAAATATTGACTCCTGGATAAAGAGTATCACGGTGAATCGACTTTTTCTGTCGGTTATTTCCACGGTTACGGTCAAATGAGTCACAATTTTCACATTAAGGAAAGGGCTTATTAATACCAAAAATTTGCATGTTTGCATAGTTTAAGTAGCATAATTTTGCATAAAGCCAGCGTGACTCAGGCGACCGTAACCATGGCAATAACAGACAGAAAAAAGTTCATCCACCCATAAAACATTAAAATATTGGGCTATTTCGAGATATTTCTAAGAAACCGGTTCCGCCTTCTGCCTATCGGTTTTACTCCGAACTGTGCGCGCAAACAGAGGGTGAATGTTTGAAAAGCTCTATTCTAACCAAATATACGAAATAAATCAGTTTATTTGACAAGTGACACTGACAAGTTGATCTTCTGGAATAAACCAGATTTTAATGTTCTAAATCGGTTAACTTGACAGAAACTTTATGATAACGTTCCTTTCAAACCGGTTAAAATATTACAGTATACCGAACGTAACCGAAATTAAACGAAAATGGAGAATGCTGGTTCAAATCCTGGCAAGGTCAGGGTATATTTTTGTGGTTTTATAACAAATATTAATTTTATATTACGTGGCTGAAACGGAAACTTTAGTTGAAGATTTTGAAAACCACTAAAGGGAAATACCTAGTGAGTGGTAATCTGATATTTAGAATACAAAATAAATAATGAGAGGATGAATTGAACTAGATGGGTAAAGGCCATTATAACTCTATTTACTTTGCCTAATTGTCCATCTAATATGTGTAAAGTTAAAATAGAAATGAGAAAAATATAAATAAGCCCTTGAAAGAAATGTCCTATGTAGCTTTAAGGCCACACTACACCGAATGAGTGTGCAGGATGTGCATGTGTGCATACTATTAAACAAATTGCAATTTGTAATCATTACTATCCCTTAGCATTGCTCTAAAATTTTGGCCCATTAGATATTTTCCTTGTCTTGGTCTAGTTATAAAATAATGAATATCAAAGTACCTGACGAAAATGTGGTGCAGCAATGCCATTAGCTCCTGCTGGTATTGCAACCTCTTGAAAGAATATTGATAATGCCGTCTGTAAGCGAAAATCATAGTATAAATTTATTTAGCTGTAATGTAACAAATCAATATTATAATACATTACAGCTAAATAAATCTACAAATTAATTAGTTTTTTTTTTAATTCAATTATAAATATATTAGTTGTCATATACCAAAGAAGAAAGATCAAGATCATCAACATCTGATATGGGGATTGAACCCAAATACTCAGCTTTTGCGGTTAATGCCTGTGCCCCTCCGCCACTCAGT